>JAQIUQ010007412.1:12500-87500 GCA_030378365.1 Hybognathus amarus | reverse complement strand
ACCATTTGGATGATCCAGAGACGGATGGTTGTCTGGGTGGAAATCAGGAGAAATTTGGGAGAAAGGTCGGTCTGGGAGATTTTGGGAGGGCCTTTGAAATTCGGGAGAAAGTCATGTGGTCAGATGAGACCAAAATAGAACTTTTTGGTCATAATTCCACTAACCGTGTTTGGAGAAAGAAGAATGATGAGTACCAATCCAAGAACACCATCCCTACTGTGAAGCATGGGGGTGGTAGCATCATGCTTTGGGGGAGTTTTTCTGCACATGTATTGCAAGATTTTGGGGAACAACCTCCTTCCCTCAGTTAGAAAATTGAAGATGGGTCGAGGCTGGGTCTTCCAACATGACAATGACCCGCAGCACACAGCCAGGATAACCAAGGAGAGGCTCAGTAAGAAGCATATCAAGGTTCTGGCATGGCCAAACCTAGCCAGTCTCCAGACCTAAACCCAATAGAGAATCTTTGGTGGGAGCTTAAACTCTGTTTCTCAGCGACAGCCAGAAACCTGACTGATCTAGAGAAGATCTGTGTGGTGGAGTGTGCAAAAATCCCTCCTGCAATGTGTGCAAACCTGGTGAAAAACTACAGGAAACGTTTGACCTCTGTAATTGCAAACAAAGGCTACTGTACCAAATATTAACAATGATTTTTTTCAGGAGTTCAAAAACTTATTTGCAGCTGTACTATACAAATAAATAGTTAAAACATACATTGTGATTTCTGGATTTTTCTTTTTAGATTAGGTCTCTCACAGGGGACATGCACCTACAATGACAATTTTCAGACCCTCCATGATTTCTAAGTGGGAGAACTTGCAAAATAGCAAGGTGTTCAAACACTTATTTTCCTCACTATATATAATATAACATTTTAACTTTTTTTTTTCATGAATTTTAAATTCCGAAGCAAAACATGAATTGCTGCTCTAGATCTCTATTTAAAAATCATCAGATGGTTAACTGTCTGGTTTTTTTTTCTGCAGGTTAGGAAAAGATGGAAAGAGAGATGATAGAAAAGGAGACAAGAGAAAAGGTAAGACAAATAAATGGTGAAACGCTATGCAGTCCTTAAATATAGATAACCTATTATCTAATATCACTTATTATCTAATAAAATAATTATACTGTTAAGTACATTTGTATTTTACTTTTTCAATTCTTCAACTAAAGACGTTTCTGCAGAGTCCAGACTGCATAAGTTGCATGGGGAGATTAAATCATCTTTAAAGATTGATAACCTTGTAAGTATAGACTACAGTTAAGAAGATTTTCATTCTTACATATAGCTTTTAAACCTTATTTGTTTAATGACATAAGTTGACATTTAAAGTTCTTAGAACAATTTGCTCATAATCTATTTGAACCTAATGTTTTGTAAATGCACACTCTCTCTTTTTCTTAGGATGTGAGGAAATGTGTAGTTGCATTGGATGAGTTGAGTTCACTGCATATTACTACTCAACATCTTCAGAGACACTGTGAACTCATAACTACTCTTAAAAAGGTATGATTCATTTTGTTTTGGTCAGCATTATACAGTTGTCATGTTAATTAATTACTATTGTACACCACTTGAAACAAAAACAACAAACTTAAAGGTTAACTAAAACTAATCATACCTTTTATATTTTCTTCAAAGGTCCGCAGATTCAAAGCCAGCCAGGATGTGATGGACAAAGCCACAATGCTGTATAATAAGTTTAAAAGCATGTTTTTAATGGGAGAAGGCGAGTCAGTGCTCAGTCAAGTGCTCAATAAAAGTCTGACTGAACAGAGACAGTTTGAAGAGGCCAAGAGGGGAGTGCTAAAACACACAGAACAGACCAAAGAGCAGAAAGGTAAATAACTGACTGCTACATGCTTGATTTACAGCTTTCGTTTACATTTCATTATACTTGATGTAATTGTAAAGTAATTGATTTACATCAATTACATTCCTTACCAAACTATTACATCAATAATGAAAACAACAACAAAAAGCGCAAGTACTAGATTGCAAATATTAAGGAAAAATTCGAATGTAAAGCAGCATTCTGTGGAAATTTGTGCTGTGAAAACGGGGAAAAATACATTTATACTATTAAATAACCAATAATCATTTGTATATTATATATATATATATATATATATATATATATATATATATATATATATATATATTTGGGGTGTAATGGTTCACAAAATTCAACGTTCGGTTCAATACGAATAGACTCGGTACCTCGGTTCGGTACATTTTCGATACAACAAAAAGTATGATTTTATTTTATTTTTTTTTACTTTGAGCAATGATGAAGCTATACTTGACTTTTCTTAGGAGCATATAAAACAAAACAGCTCCTTGGACAAAATGAAATGTAATATTGTAATACTTATAAACAAAGATTTATTTTAGTTATTTTAGATTTATTTTTTCATAATGTCGAAATAAAATACGTAACGTAAAATACGACGTAATGTTACTTGGTAGCATTGTAGCAAACTTCCATGGTTAGAGTTAGTAACCGAGTGTTAATACAGTAAATCCATGGTAAATGTTGCTGATCTGCGACACTGAATAGTTCATTGATGGCACAATGTTTCTTCCTGGGTCCATGTCAGTGCTGTTTGATCCATTAATAACAGAGAAATGTGAACATTTCTCACTAGATCTTGCAGCAATGTTATTACTTCAGTGGCGAATTCATTTTTTTCTCTACTAGATTTTGCTGTGTAGTAACAGTGCAGCTTGATTAAAATAGGCTTGCATTGCATTTGCCATTGATTGGGCAATGTTGTGGTCACGTGCAGCGTCTCTTATATTATGAGCGTGCTTGCCACGCGCAAAGCATCTACATTTGAATTGACGAAATTTTGGTCGGAGGATAGATTGAATAGCATTTGGTACTTTAGATGGCAAAAATATATTTCATGTTTATATGATACGCAGTTTACGCGTGCATATGATACGCACTTTATGGAGTGTAATACACCCGCATTCCACACCCCTAATCCTACCCAAGTTTACAGATTTCATTTGCACGCAAAAACTATTTTTGGCATGGGATGGTACAAGAAATTAAATTTGTGCTATAGATGCACACTTTCATTAGATCATTGCTTTATGATATATTAAGGCATATAAATGTTCATTTGCAGTTTAATACATTGCTTATACAAATCCTTTTTTTTTTTCAACATATTTCAGTAATTTTGCTCATCTCCGTAGGCCTATAGCTATACTGTATAGTTTGGTAAAAGTTGTGTGTGAAGCATTAAAGGGGGGGTTTAGTCCGTTTTTTCTTTGCATAATTGTGTTTATGGGGTGTATTACAACATGTATTCGTTATTTGTTTTTTTTTTAAGTCCTATTTTTCATAAATTTCACCTTTATTGTAAGCCGCGCTCACCTCTGTTGCTGGAACGACCGGTTGACTTCCTGATTCTATGAAACCACTCCCTCAGAAACTCTTTATGGGCTCAGATTGGTTAGTTTGTGCCGGTGTGTTGTGATTGGCTAAACTGCGAAGTGAGCGTTGTCCGGAACCGTCACGCCCCTTCCCTGTCCGGGAGAATGTTGCATGTGGTCCGGTCAATGTAAATAATGCTGTCGATAGGCTTACTGCCGTATCAGTTTGAGCCCGAATCCGACCCAGAAAGCGCCGATGAAGAGAGACAGTCAGAACCTCCTCAAACACGTTTGTTACAAAACGTTTCTGAATGGTACGTGTTTGATTTATGATTATTCTATTATTACATAAGAAGTTTGATACCCTGTTATAATTGAAAATGCTAATGCTGCTTGTTAGCTTTTTGACATACGTTTTTATCTTGATTAAACATTTTATACAAATTATAGGGTTAGGGTTAAAAAAACATCTAAATAAATGGCTATTGTAAACAAACACTGTTGACATTGATAGCGTTTATGAACAAATTCGCAAAATTACTTCATAAAGTAGCTATACCTGGCAAATACATTTAATAAATATATATGATTACTAATTAAGCTTCAAAGTGTACGTGTTTGTCAGAGAAACCCGAAATAACATAACAAAGTGACTATAAAAACGGCGATGGCATTTGTTTACGTCCTTGCTAAAACGAAACCATTAACGTTACGTCTAAAATTATACTAATACATTTAAAACGATTAAGTCTTACTTACAGGTTGTTGCCCAACAAGTGCTGCATCTGGTTTTAACGTTGGAACAGCTTCAGGTTTGAGCAAAAGTTTCTTGTGTAATCCGGCATTGAATTGGTGTAGATTCAGGAAGCTGTCTTCAGTGAAATGTGCCGCACAAAGAGCTAAATTACGATTGTAATTGTCAGAAACATTATTAAACATAAATGTTAGCCATTGTTGACGGACTAGAGCATCCGAAGGAAGCCCGAACACAGAAGACCTGACATCTGGATGAAAATAGCACACTTTAGACGGCATGGCTAAGTTAGCTCTCCCCTGTAACTCTTCCTCTTCGGCAATGACGCAGCTATATGCGCATGTCCTATTTTTCCATATTCCGGAGGGAGTGGTTGATGCAAATGTGGGGGTTAGTGACGTACCATAACCCAGCTGTAGTCCAAATCCAGTCGTTTTTGTAGGCAATTATACTTCCTGGTTTATAAAAGACGATATCTCTGCTTACACTGAACTTTCAGCGCTGCAACTTTGCAGATACTGTTCATGCACCAACAGCAACATTACACACTATTTAAAATCAAAAATGTGAGACAGGAAAAACCCCCCCTTAATTCACACACACACAAAAACGCAATTCATTTAAACAGTATTTTTGTGGTTTACATAGGCTATTCCATATTGCGATTACAGCAAAGCACTTAATAAAAATAAAAAAAACATACTACATTAGCTTGATCCGTTGCTCCTCGAAATGAATTTAAAACAGTGGTTCTTAACAAATTTCCCAGGATTATTCCTCACAGCCTCGCAAGACGACATAAAGTAGGCTACTGTAATCTGATTAAACTTGTGTTTGATCGAGTTGATGTGTGGGCATTGAGATGTTTGCATGGATCGCCTCAGACCAGTTGCGTTTGGATAGTGTTCACTCTCTGTGGGCTTGATCAAATTAAAACATAATGAGCTGGGGGGTGCTGTTTAGCAATTGAGGAGTGAGACGTGTTTTACATAGCTACAGTAACTTTTTCTTTTATTAATATACAAAACACCTGTATATCCGCCTAAAGTGCTTTGGAGTAACAGAAGTACTTTTGTCTACTTATGTCACTCCAAACCAAGTGGGAAATTAAACCTAAAAGGAGAGAACAATGTCAAAAAAGGAAAAATGCGCTGTAAAATAAAAATTACCCATATTAAAGATGACCTATGCGCCACTATCGATATCTGTATACAGCTGGTGTACACCATGCTAAGAGGCGAATTGGCTACAACTAAAGAAGAACTGAAGACTTCCATTACGACCCTGGAGAAAACCGCAATCTCGCATGCTAACACTATTGGTGAGATAGAGAAGTCCGCCTCACACCAGTCAAACGAAAATATCCCAGCATTGTGATTTCAGATCATAGCCCACTCACCTTTTTGTTATGTTTAGATCATGTAGATAATCCACACACCTCTTGGAAACTGAACTCTGAAAATAAATTTTGTGAATATTTAAAAGACTAGATTTCTTTATACTTTGAAATAAACAACAAACCTGATACCTCTCCCTCTATCCTCTGGGAAGCATTCAAGGCTTACATAAGAGGTTGTATCATCTCGTTTGAAGCTTCTAGGTGAAAAATAAAACCAAATTAAAAGAGTTAGAAGATGTTGCAAATTAAATTACATGACATTGAAAAGGCACACCATTTTATTGCACAGGAAAATAGCAACATGAATATAACAAAATTATCAAAATTATTATATATTAAGTAAAGCATTCCTCTATACTAGGCAAAAATATTTTGAATTTGGTGACAAACTGCACAAACTACTAGCTAGACAACTCAGAAAAATGGAAAACGACAGAACGATACACAAGATAAAAGCCTACAATAATAAAACACTTACAAACCCTAAAGATATCAATGACAGGTTTCTTGAATTTTATACTGATTTGTATACCTCAAATACCACTTTAGACTGTAACTATTAAAGCATTTTTAGATAAATGTTTACTTCCCAGTCAGAGCGAGGAAGATTGTGATTCTTTGAAGATTGTTTGAAGATTCATTGTGAAGATTGTGACCTCACAATTGCAGAGGTTTGGAGCGCCATTGCCTTCCTAAAGAGTAATTAGACACCCGAGCCTGATGTACTTCTAGGGGATTTATACAAAACATTTAGTGAAAATATATCCTGTTACCTGTTGAAATTATATGAACATGCCCAGATACAGGATAATTTCCCCCCCCCCACCTTAACTGAGTTTGTGATCTCATTAATTCACGAAAAGGGAAGGACTCACAGGAAGTAGGTGCTTATCGTCTTATCTACCTCCTTAATGTGGATGGGAAATTATTTGCCAAGATACTGGCTAACAGGCTGAATCCTCTATTGGAAAAGCTAGTTCATATGGACCAGACGGGTTTCATACCAAATAGGAGAGCTATTAGATGTAATTGTTTTCTATTCCAGGCAAACTTCTCCCCTCTTATAGAGCAATTACAGACTAGAATATCATTCTGGGACACGTTTCCAATTTCTTTAATTGGAAGAATTAATGCTATAATAATGATTTTCCTCCCACAATTGTTATACCGATTTCAAAACATCCCAATGTTTCTAAAAAAAAAATCCTTTTTAAACACCTAGATTCTTTAATAGTTCTTTTTCTGTGGGGACACAAGGTTCGCAGAATAGGTCAAAACCATCTTGGAAACATTGGTGTCTTCTATTGGTGACTTACCTGTATACGTGGGAGGCGTATTTGCTTCATTCACACAACTACAGAGGAAGTATGGGCTGGGTAATAATAACTTCTTTCATTACTTACAAGTAGGGATGGGTATCGTTAAGGTTTTATCGGTATTACTACTTTTACCGATACCGCTTATTGAATCCAGGTACTTTAACAGTATTCTTATTCGGTTCTTTTTGTTGTTTTTTTTTTTTTTTTTAAGAATTAAGAACATAATTAAACTTTATAGTTTGAAATGTAAAATAGAAAAAGCAAAACGAGGAAAAAAAATCTATTTGTAATGCAGCAGTGTGCAGGCTTTTTTTGTTTTATATATAAAAAGGACACATAAGAAAAAAACAAGTACAAACACATGAATACAATTAATCAAAAATACAAATTATATACAAAGTGCTTTAATTTCAGGAAGGTCTACTAACATATCTTTTCAGGTAATTGTTTCTGTCTGAAAAGAAACCTAATTTAGTAATCAAATGTAAAATAGCATTGTATAGTTTATCATAGATAGAATAATGCTTATTAAATCTAAAGTTACTCATTGAAGAGCTGAGAGTGATTTTCTCTGCCTTTTGTTGTTTGATTTGCATTAATGGCTGAATCGTCAGCAGTGTAATGACTCTGGGCGGGTCTGATCGAGGGGAATTTGCATATCATAATTAATAATTCATAATTAATAATTATTCATACAGATTTGGATCAGCCCGGTCTTACATGTTAATAAATCCCTCGATGAGGGCTTTCTGTTAACTTTACTTATATGTATACATGTGTATCTCTGCAATTAACCACAAATTAATTGTAACAGATTGCACAGACCACGTCTTACAAGACAAGTAAAATTAATTAGCTCAATTAATTTATAGAGCAGGGAAAACTTAATTCTCTGGCCAGAAGAATTCAGCATTCCAACTCCATAAAACATACCCTTTTGGTATGTTTAGTTATATAAAGCATGTAGCTTGATCTGCATTTCAGGGAATTGGATATGAACATACCGTGAATCAGTCAGGATGAGTATATTGGTTTAATTAATCCACTATAGCATTCAATAAGGCAACTAAGTAAGCATTTACTACGTTACAATGATACATGTATATACAAACATTAAACACAAACTAAGACGACGCAGGGCGTTAGACGATAAGTGAGTTGGAGAGAGAGAGAGAGAGAGAGAGAGTGAGGGTGAGAGAGAGGGAGTTACAGTCACCAAACAGCCAATTAATCTTTCTGAACACCATGAAAACACTTTCTTTATGCTTCTGAGAAGCTCTAAAAGAAGGTAACGTTATACTTGCACAACATGTTTGGTCTGTGTGTGTCACGGACTCGTGGCCAGGCCCGGTTGGGCCGCACGATGAATGGAGAGGCTCTCCTGTGTGCGCGCGTTCCGTGGAGCGCGTGAGCGCCGTTCCGTGGAGCGCGGCGCTTTTGCACTGCCCGTCCTGGCGCGTGCATGGTTGGTTGCGTGCGCGTGGCTTCTTTGTTCCGTGGGGAGTCACGTGACGTTCGTTGGCATTCGGCGCGAATGTTTGAAAGGCTTAAAAGTCTTTGAGGTGACGTTACCCGGAGGAAATGAGATCGGCAAAGTCCACTTCCTTTCCTGGGAAACGAACTTGGTAGTTCATTTGAGAAGAAGACGAAACTTTGGACGATCAAAGAAGGATCCCGGTTGGGGGCTCGGATCTCCGTGAGGAGATCCTTCGCGTGCTTCTTGGCATGAAGCGTTTCGGAAGAGAAAGGGCGGAGCTGGCGCACTGCCTTTATCCTCTTGGGGACATCCATCCCCTTCCTGTTGGCTTGAGCCAATCAGGGAGATGGAGGCTGCACGCGGGAAACATTCTTTTATGGTGCTTTGTTCTCAGACCACGCGCTCCTCGTGGGAGGGGGTGTGTTCACATAAGGGCTACTATTGAAACAGTTTCAATCCATCCTTGGCAGTAAAACATATTAAAAACACACTTTACTTTACATCTCTGTACATATTAGGGTCAGTCATCTGATACGTATTCTAGAGACACCAAGGAGCATTATGTTACATTAAATGAACATATACTTCTGTTTACAATGCCTAAGGAAGTTATTTCTAATTCCTGTTTTATGCTGCAACCAACAAAGATATTTCACGGTGACCTGGGGAAAAACACACATACATAGAAACATTGAATATATCTGGTTAAATGTCTTTTAACACAGAAAAGTCCATCTCTTGGGTCAGAGACATAAAGCACATTCCACAGTCTTGTAACATGATCTCACTCCAGTGAGTGGAAGAATGTGTGTGGCGGTGTATGTGTGTGTGTTTGTGTGTGTGTGTGTGGGGGGGGGGTCCGAGTCCTTGGAGGACGGTTGATTCAGTCTGGCCAAAATCATTACAGCAGGTTTAGGCTCTATGAGACTGCGGCCCCTTTAAGACAGAGTGTATAATGGCTGACTGATGCACCATCATTTTCTCCCTATTATTTACGTCCATTTAAGACATAATTGTGTTTAAGTGAATAAACTGTGTTTAAGTGAATCTCAGAGCTGGTCATTTTGACCTTTTTATGTATATTTGATAGTTAAGGACACACGAAGCCCAAAGTATAGGCTACTTTTCTTGTCTCGTTGCAGTCCGTTTCGGAGCGCGCACCGCCTTGTGAACAGCGTCTCTTGCGCAGGTTTTTAATAGCCATTTTTTTAATCTAGCAACAGTAGAGACAGCATTTTGCTACAATCGCCGATTCTGACGTTACGTTTGGGTTTAGGAAGAACTGACAGCGGCAGCGCTCCGCAGGGCTGTGAAGTGAAGTAAGTTGCGCTGGACAGATCATGCGTCTCGTTTTTTAACGGTTTTATCTCAAATATCTTCTTTTTATAATCTTTGGAAGCCGAAATACAAAATATATTAAAACAATATCCCAGATCTAAAGTGTAACCACGTTTGAATGTTTAGTTCTGTCCTCATTGTCACTCATTAAGCAAGGGCTGACGTGTTGCGCGTGCTGTGGCTTTGCGTGAGAGATCGCTCTCTCTCTCTCTCTCTCTTCTGAACTGCGAATAGCAAATTTGCATCACAGACAAATGGTTTAATTAAAATATAGTTTATATATAGAAATGGCTGGCGATATAAACATGATCAAGATAGCGTCTAGGAATAATAAATAGTAGCCTACGTGTATTTACTTAATTTCTCCAGTAGCCGACAGTAGAACCAATAATGTCTGAGCTTATCAATACAGCGGCCTTTCAAAATTAGTACCTGGGCCCACGTTTAATACCAGGGTTTCGGTACCCACCCTACTTACAAGTTAGGGACTACATTTGGATATACTTGAGAGAATGAGACTGAATAGCAATTTAAATAGATGACTGTCTGAAATTGTAGACTGAAAATTATAAATGAAAGTTGGGAAAGAGGAACACAAGAACACGGATAACCGGCTTAGGGATGTGGAACATCACCTCGCTGGCGGGGAGGAGCCTAGATTGTGCGTGAGGTCCAGAGGTTTCGACTAGAGATAGTCGTGAGATCACCTCTACCACATGGTTTGGGCTCTGGAACCACACTCCTTAGAGAGGATGGACTCTTCACCACTCTGAAGTTGCCCATGGTGAGAGGCCATGGTCAAACGGCAGTGCAGAGTACCAAGCCTTCTTGGGTTCTCTGGGAGGAGTGCTGGAAAGTGCCCTGACTGGAGACTCCATGATCCTACTGGGGACTCCGACGCTGGAACGTGGGCAACGGCAGTGACACCTGGAGGGGTGTGATTGGAGGAATCCCCCAAACCCCCGTCGAGGCGGTAATCCCCGAACCGTGGTGGCACTCAGAAGTAAAGGATGCCGTCAAGCTGAAGAAGGAATCCTGATTGGGCCTGGTTGGCTTGTGGGACTCCTGAGGCAGCTGACAGGTCTCGGCAGGCCAGGCGGCACATGCACCCCGGAGGCAAAAAGCTGGTGAGGCCATGGAGAAAGGGCTATTGGCTGGCCTAAGGAAGGGCACCTTATGGCAACTGTCCGGTGCCGGGTGCTGCGGGAGCAGGTGAAACAGTGCCCTACCAACGCTGTCTCACAGTGAAGGTGGGCGGCTGTCGACCTCAACTGGAGATGTCGTCAGACGGTGGAAGGAATACTTAGAGGATCTCCTCAATTCCGCTGTCACATCTTCTATTGAGGAAGCAGAGGCTGGGGGCTCAGAGGTGGACTCGTCCATCACCTAGCTAAGGTCACCAAGGGTAGCCAAGAAACTCCTCGGTGGCAAGGCACGGGGGTGGATGAGATCCGCCCGAGCACCTGAAGTCTCTGGATGTTGTAGGGCTGTCTCAGCCTGACACGCCTCTGCAGCATCGCGCTGTGGCGCCGGGACAGTGCCTCTGGGATGGCAGACGGGGGTGTTCCCTCTTTTTAAGAAGGGGGACCGGAGGGTGTGGTTCCAGCCACTGGGGATCACACTCTCAGCCTTCCTGGGAAAGTCTATGCCTGAGAACTGGAGAGGAGAATATGGCTGCATAGTGGAACCTCAGGTTCAGGAGGAACAGTGCGGGCTTTGTCTGGGCCACAGAACACTGGACCAGCTCATACCCTCTCACAGGGTGTTGGAGGTTTCATGGGAGTTTGCCCAACCAGTCCACATGTGCTTTGTGGATTGGAGAAGGCATTCGACCGTGTCCCCCAAGGCGGCCTGTGGAGGGTGCTGTGGGAGCAGGTGAATCTATTCCAGAAGATTTATGGAAAGAAAGTCTTGAAAACATACATACTTGTTCAGATGACGCAAGACATTGTCTTGTCCAATTCAAAATCATACAAAGGCTTCATTACTCAAAAGGAGAAACTACATAACATATACCCAGAGGTGTCACCTATGTGTGATAAGTGCCACTCTTCCGTAGCAACACTTCTCCACGAGTTTTGCTCCATGCCCAAGGGTCCAAGTGTTCTGGGTTGATATATGTAACATTATGTCTGAGATTTAATCAAACCTGAGCCCAGTGTTCATCCTTCTTGAATATCGGAGACCTTCAGGAAATTGAGTGTGACTCAGCAGCATTTTCATTTCTTATTGTTTCATAATAGCAAAGAGATTCTGGAATAGTGCAACTGTGTACCTACCTCTAAGATGTGGTTAGAGGATTTAACTAACACACTTCATTTAGAAAGGATAAGGTATATGTTGAAAGACATACCTAAATCATATCATACCTAAAAATCCAGTACAACAGTCCGCATCCTAGCAAACGATATATTACATTTGTAATGGTTTTTGAGCCATTCTGTTCCTGTCCACTTTGAACCAGAACCTGTTCTGCTCTGGTTCAAAGTTAGACTTGGAAACATCTTGAAAAGAAAATAATTTTTCTATATAAGGTATATTTTTTAAAGCAGGCCAATACATTTTATCATACATATTTCAAAGTTAAACATTCCTTATTTTGATATACGCTTGCATTGGATAACAGTTGATTAGTTTAGTTTTGACAAAACACACTATATATTTAACATGAGCAGAAAAAGTCTTACAAAAGCTTATTTGATGTCTATTTTATAGTAAAGACTTTATAATCTACCTAAATCTAGTCAACAAAGTCTTGTCTTTTACATGTCGCCTGTAACAGTGCGCATCTGTGGTTTCGTTCATTCACACACCCAGACATCCCGATTCATATTTCACACACAGACACGCATTTCATATTTAAACAGTCTTTGCGCAGTTTACAGACACTATTCAATAACGCGATTAGAACAAAGCATTTCAGAATAAATGACTTACTACATCAGCTGAATCCGTGCTTCTCAATGAGAACTACCAGCTCTTCTGAGGTAACTTTTCCAGTATTATTATGATAGTATTATTCCTCACAGCGCAGCAACGTGAGATAAAGTACAAGATTCTTATTAAACTGGATGTTTTATCCAGTTGATGTGGGTGTTTTCATGGCTTGCCTCATCATTAGCGTTTGAACAGCGGCACTATCAGTGGGCGTGGTCACATTAGCACATCATACGCTATAATTAAGTGAACACAACTGATCTTAACTTTAGCATCCTCCTTTTCACATCCAATAGAAAGTCACTCTGTGTGTATCTCACGACAGTTCCTATACAAGCAATTTATAGATTACTATGACAGAATTTCCTAATTGAAGATAGTTAACTCCACATCAGAAACATAAATTCATCAACCATTCAGAGACATCCTGTTGCATTCTACATAATGATGCCATTTCTTCTGGACTCGCCATCTTTGTCTGACTCCGTTTTAACATTAAAGGCAGAACAGTTTCATCACAGCTGCTAACACACAAGCTCTTGAAACCCCGCCCTCTGCAGTAGCTAATTTGCATTTAAAGGGCCAGGCACAACACAGTGCGATTTTTCAAACCCTCAAAAAGTGACAACTATAACATACTATAAAAAAATATCTGTGGGGTATTTTGTGATAAAATCACACACACACACACACACACACACACACACACGCTGGAGACATCACAGATTTTACAGAGGCATTTTACCACCCCTTTTAGCAGAGGCAGGGATACATTTACCAGAAAGGGGGTAATCCCACTTCCCTCAGCCAGAACACTGAAGGTGGGTCGTGGATGGGTCTTCCAGCATGACATTGACCCAAAGAAGCAGCAGCACATTAAGGTCTTGGAGCGGCCTAGCCAGTCTCCAGACATTAATCCTATAGCAAATCTGTGGAGGGAGGTGAAACTTTGAGTTGCCAAGGGACAGTCAAGAAACCTTAAGGATTTTAATAGTATCTGTAAAGAGGAGGTCCACAAAATCCCTCCTGAGATGTGTGCAAACTTGGTGACCTCCAGAGGCAAGAAACTTCTTACCTCTGTGCTTGCCAACAAAGGTTTCTCCAGCAAATACTAAGATATGTTTTGCTTGGGGAGAGAGATATGGGGCGGCATTCATCAAACTGAAAGTGACAGTTTAATTGCCCCCCCCCCTCATAAAAATAAGCCCCGCCCCTTTTTACCCCTCACACCCGCCCACTTCCGGTCTGACCACGTGAAAATTCCCACAGTCTCCCCTCCTCTTCCTCCCCCCCCCCCCCTCACCACCACCCCTTACCTCCTCCCCTTCTGGACTGGTCACGTGATCATGGGAAAATTTTCCCACGATACGGAACCCCAACCCGTCCGATTCCGGTACCGGACTGGACACCTGTTGTACAACTGACTTCAATGTAAAAATGTTCAAAATGCTGGAAAAACAATACATTTTCAATGATGACAGAAAACAGAGATAGTGTTTCTTATTTTTTATTAAACAATGGTCCTTTTACACGCAATGTTTAAAACCATTTACTCAGTTTATATAATTAAAACACAGTACAGGTTTTTCCCTTTACACATGTATTAAAATTATATCATCCAAATAACCCTAATTACTATATTTGATGATGTACTTTTACACAATTACATAGTGCTTAAACGTATTAAACTATTTATATCTTTAAAACACGGTACAGGGTATTTCTAAAAAGTTATCAAAATGCGTATTAAAACATACTTTTTTCCGCAATAACATTTGTAAAAAAGTTAACCATTTGTAAAAAGTTAAAATGCATTTTCTAAAATTACATCAAACAATTATTAAAGCATATCAAAACTTAAAAGCATAAAAACGGACTTACGTTTTAAATCCTGTTTGTTGTTGAAAGAAGAACAGGGATATAATCAGTTTAAAGATTAATCCAAGATTTGTCCAAAAGATATAAATTTCTGTTTGCTGAAAAGATCCACCAACTCCAAAACTTTAGAGATATTCCAAAAGTGTTCGTGAGGAGCCCGGTTAACCAAAATATATCCAAAGGGTATTAATCCAAAGATATATCCGACAGGATCTGATAGTTATCCCATTGCATTAATCCGTATCCTTGGGTATATCAAACTTTAGAGATTTTAATTCCATAAGTTATTCGGCTCAAAGTTGTGTAAATGTAATTCCTGGGAGACCGACGAAGGACAACCGCACTCTTACAATCCAAAAGTTACACTGAACCTTCTGGCAGTCCCACACTGGCCAGACCCTAGCTCCACCCCTAGACCCCTCCCATCCGGTCTGACCACGTGACCGTGGGAAAATCCCACGGCCTCCCCTCCTCTTCCTACCCTTCACCGTCACCCCCTCACCACCTCCCCTTCTGGACTGGTCACGTGAGTCGTGGGAATTTTCCCACGATACGGAACCTCTCCCATCTGACCCATGTTTGGGACCGCACACCCGCTGGACACCTGACTTGTTCAATGTAAAAACGTTCAAAATGATGTAAAAACAATACATTTTTCAATCTTTAAGAATGCATAAAACAGAAATAGGTTTAGTTTTTTATTAAAAGAGAAATCTTTTACACAGACTTGAAGTTGTACAAACAATGTTTAAAACTATTACAAGTTTTAAATACAATAATGTTGTATCAGTAATATATTTTAGTGTTTCATATATATTTTTATGATGTTAAAACAGTTAAAAAAATACATTCATGTGTTAAAGTCAAAGATCGGTCATTTTACAGAAAGTTTTCATTACAGAAAAAGACTTGCGTTTTACAAAAACTCTGTTTTGAAGAGAGAAGAACAAAAAACTTGTTCCCAATTTGAAGTTGTACAAACAATGTTTAAAACTATTACAAGTTCCAAATACAATAATGTCGTATTAGTAATATCTTTTAGTGCTCTATTAAAACACATTTGTTGTATCAGTAATATATTTTAGTGTTCTATTAAAATACATTTGTTGTATTAGTAATATCTTTTAGTGTTTCATTAAAAATACATTGTTTCATATATATTTGTATTCAAATCACAAAAATAACATATTTGTACCTACAATTACCCATCGTTTAAAAGTATTAAATAATTTATATCGTTGTTCAAACACTAAAACGTTAAAACATTAATGAAAAAGTTTAAATTGCATCTCTAAAAGCTACCAAAATACGTAAACCGTTTGTATTTAAATTAAATCAAACAAATAGTTATAATTTCTTTAAAAAAAAATCTAAAACCCTCTTGTATTTTTCAAAACACGTTACTTAAAACTATTAACTCAATTTATATCTTTAAAACACAGTATGGGCCTTATTACACATTATTTAAAAAGTCACATTTGTAAATAAAACATCTTTTTAAAAAATTTTCAATCACAAAAATAACATATTCGGACAAATTACATTTGCATATCGTTTAAAAGTAATAAAATGATGTCTTAATGTTTTTACACACTTGTAAATCGTTAAACATTAATGACAAAGTTTAAACTGTGTTTCTAAAAAGTTATCAAAAAAATGTAGCCTATTAAAACAGCATGTATTAAAATTACATCAAACAATTATTAAAGGATATTAAAACTTAAATGGATAAAAAGCATAAAAAACTGACTTACGCTTTTACATCCTAATTTGTTGTTGAAAGAAGAACAAAATTGTTTAAATATCCATCACCAAAGATATATCCAAAGTTATTAATCCGTTTTCCAGGGGTAGGCCATATCAAACTCCAAAAGTCCTCGTGAGGAGGTCTCATGTCTATTTACCTCAGAGTCAGAGACAAGAATGATCTTTGGAAAGTGTGCGTAGAGCCACACACAGACTCCACCCCTAGACCCTCCCACACCTAGATCCCACCCACGCCAGGTATTGTGGTGAAAACGAGAAATAGTTCCCACGCATCACGCATGCGCACACACACACACACAAGCCCGTCCCACAGACGCGGCCTGTTCAAAACTACGAGACACAAACCCCGCGGGCATTCTCTGGGAATTTACTCTACTGCAGACCTCCAAAGACTCGTGAGAGATGTCTTTGATGAAGCTGATGGATTTAACTTTAGCTCAGCGAAAATTACAAGGATCGTGATTAACGCGTTTTCTTCACGAACCGGAACATATGGATTATATTTTTCATTTGATTAACATGTGGATATATAAGAAGGAATACGGCGGAGCACCCACGATCTGGTTTTCACAGAGTGATATTGGATTTATAGTTTTTACCTCGTTATGGAGAGACGGATTAACAAGTGGATTAACAAACGGGAAATATACAGACTGCTCCGGACCACGTTAATAAATGTCCACGTATTAAATACATGCATTCAATGTAATAAATAATAAATATTCTTTCCTTTGCATCCTTCCTATATTGTCTTAACAGGACATCCTTTACCCATTTCAGTTAAAAGTGTACAAAATGGTCCCTCGAAAAAACGGACAGACATGTCCGTACATGTTCCCCGAGACACATTCGATGTCTACACGACATACTCTACAGATAAATAACATGGGGGTTCATGCGTCAGCTAGGTGGTGATATAAAGTGCAAACATAATTAACATTGTAAACATTTAGAAAAAAACGTCTCATGATCTAAATTCTCTCTTATGAACGTCTTATACGATAAAATATGCATGTGTTTACAATTAGTTGCACGCACACACATATATTCCAAAGTTAACAACACTTGATTTTAACAATAATTTACATTAAACAAACGTATCTGTGCAGTTTTACTGTGCCCACAGTTTGTAGTGTGCTGTTTTACCCACATATATTTGAAAAAGTTCACCATCACATTTAAAACTTGAAAAACTGTATGAAGTTAAAAATACAGTGGTTGTTATTCGTACATTTTACTATGTTATCAGGAAATGTTAAGAGTTTTTGAACATTTATAAATTGTGTGTTGCAAAAGCAGAATCTATTATAGTCTATTTTCTTTAAATAAGGATTTACCTTTTTATTTTCTTTAAATAAAGAATTGTTAAACCAGACAAGGTCTAGCACCTCTGTGATTTTATAGATTTAGAGGGGTTAATGCTTTCAGTGTGCATTCAAATGAAACGATTCGCCTTTCCTGACCATAATGTGTTGTATGTAGCTTTAATTTAGTGATTTTATACCTTACGGATGCATTTTATTACACCTGGCTGATAACGTTGAAAATGAGCACTTTTAAGCTAACACTTATGTTGATTAATTTTAACATCCAAAAGGTGAAGAAGCAGTTATTTATGCAAAAACAACAACAATACAAATAGTTTAAGTTGACATAAACAAAACACCCCCAGATCATCCCATAAGTTATAGTAAACATTTACAATGTGTAATTCTGTCAGTTTGACATGACGGACCTGTACCACATTATTGTAATCCAAACACATTTGAGGGTAAACGTTACCTGTCCTTGTAAAGGATATGGATAAAATTAAAAGATTATGCTTGCACAAAAATAAACTCCAGAGGTCAATTTGCTAAAAAGTACATACATGAGACAATTAAAATGAAAATAGAAAAAAAAAAAACACACTGGTGATCAGTTTTGAATGTTTGTAATCAATATTTTATATACTAGTCGATTACGTTGCTTACATCTTGTTTATTTTTGTACAGTGTGCAAAACTATAGCCTCAGAGAGTGTACAAACATGTTCATATAGGATTTTATGGGAAAAAAAACATGTACAAATATAGCATAAAGAGAATTAAATGACCGTCCTTCTATATTTCTTTTACAACATATTTCTGTTATCCCTACGAAACATCGACATGAAAGATGAGTATTGCTGTTTTTTGTCACCTAAAAACTATATCACTTCAAATCCATCTAACTATTACACTTAAAGATGGGCATTTCACTGCACCCGCTGTTATTTTGTGTGTCACTAAACAACAGTTAAGATAATGAATTCTAAATGATACTTATTTTTAAGTGAAAGGTGGGTTAATACATTTTTATTCTTTCCATACCAATACTTTGACACCGTCTAGGTCTGATCCAGAAAGCTTAATAAGGTCTTAATAATTTGATTTTCTTTTTATGAAATCATGTGGTAAGCAGTTTTGGCCTTATCAGCAGAAATGTTTTATCATCGTCAATTTCTTTAAGCTAAAAAACTATAAACGGTTACATGTGAAACAAGCTCAGTCACATTGATTCTTGTTTATAGACTATTGAACATTGCTATTGAACCGCATGTTTAACAGTGCTAATGTTCTCGGCCTCATCAAAGTTTTCACCGGAGCATACCAACTCTGAAACAAGACCCCAATATTAGCATGTAACATAGTTTTTCTATGCATCTTTGATTTTGTTTGCATTTCTTCTGAAATGCTCTGTTTTTGAAATTGTTTACCAGTGTTTATTGTATATTTATTGCCTATTTCCCTTATGCTTTAAAAAACAAACTTTGAAAACAATTAGGCGTATGCTTTCTTAGAATGCCATGACCCGTAGAAATGTCTTGCGTACGTCTCTGTCTCTCTCAACTATTGTCGGAGTTTCCTGCATCACCTAATGTACCGCTAAAGAAAGCATTTACAAGAGTTGTGAAATGTGTGTTAAATTGGAATCCAAAGTGACCCTCAAATTCTGTGCACGCAACAAAACACAGCGCAGCCGTGTACGTTGATTTATCATAAAATTACTTTTGTCACATTGTTTGAAGAACTATTGAAGTTATTAAACAACACTGAATTCGGTAATGACGTGTTTTATGCGATATTTATATCTTGTTTTAATTTTAACTCAATACATTTGAATGTTCTAAAGGTTTATAACTGAACTTTTACATCTTCATATTTGGTAAAAGTTAACTTATGCACAAAATTAAATACATGCTATCTACTTTCTTAATACTTGTTACAACTCTTATTGCGAACAATCCATACATGTTTTTGATCTTGTAATGTTTAATAAAAATTTTGTAATTGTTCACTAAGTCACTAAACATCAGCTACGCCCACTGTTTATGATGTCATGACGGTTACACCCCCCTATACACGCCCACTCCAGGGGTCTTATATACTCGACATGATCTCACTCAGGGCAACTTCAGAGTGTTAACGCACAGAGCTTGGAGGACCGTGCTGCACGGACTCAATCACATGACATCCCTGGAACGATCAGAATATTTCAGCATAGGATCGGGGGTAGGGTTTACAACATCCACGAAGTTTTGTTCCAAAAAACATCGAGACTTGATGGAGTCATGATGGAGCAATACAGCCCATTGAGTTCTGAAGATGTTGCGCACAACCCTACGGCGTTCAACTGTGCCATGAGCAGAAAGTGCTGTTTAAGAGCTACCATAGACTCTATGTTTGAAGATTATTTAATGTCATCACTATTGTTTTACTTTTACCTATTGTTTAACGCTTCAATGTACTGTATATATGTCAATATATTGTTTAAATAAATTGTTTTGAAAAAAAATTGTCTGCTGTGAGATCATGTTGAGTATATAAGACCCCTGGAGTGGGCGTGTATAGGGGGGTGTAACCGTCATGACATCATAGGAACAGTGGGCGTAGCTGATGTTTAGTGACTTTGTGAACAATTACAAAATTTTGATTAAACATTACAAGATCAAAAACATGTATGGATTGTTCGCAATAAGAGTTGTAACAAGTATTAAGAAAGTAGATAGCATGTATTTAATTTTGTGCATAAGTTAACTTTTACCAAATATGAAGATGTAAAAGTTCAGTTATAAACCTTTAGAACATTCAAATGTATTGAGTTAAAATTAAAACAAGATATAAATATCGCATAAAACACGTCATTACCGAATTCAGTGTTGTTTAATAACTTCAGTAGTTCTTCAAACAATGTGACAAAAGTAATTTTATGATAAATCAACGTACACGGCTGCGCTGTGTTTTGTTGCGTGCACAGAATTTGAGGGTCACTTTGGATTCCAATTTAACACACATTTCACAACTCTTGTAAATGCTTTCTTTAGCGGTACATTAGGTGATGCAGGAAACTCCGAACAATAGTTGAGAGAGACAGATGTACGCAAGACATTTCTACGGGTCATGGCATTCTAAGAAAGCATACGCCTAGTTGTTTTCAAAGTTTGTTTTTTAAAGCATAAGGGAAATAGGCAGTAAATATACAATAAACACTGGTAAACAATTTCAAAAACAGAGCATTTCAGAAGAAATGCAAACAAAATCAAAGATGCATAGAAAAACTATGTTACATGCTAATATTGGGGTCTTGTTTCAGAGTTGGTATGCTCCGGTGAAAACTTTGATGAGGCCGAGAACATTAGCACTGTTAAACATGCGGTTCAATAGCAATGTTCAATAGTCTATAAACAAGAATCAATGTGACTGAGCTTGTTTCACATGTAACCGTTTATAGTTTTTTAGCTTAAAGAAATTGACGATGATAAAACATTTCTGCTGATAAGGCCAAAACTGCTTACCACATGATTTCATAAAAAGAAAATCAAATTATTAAGACCTTATTAAGCTTTCTGGATCAGACCTAGACGGTGTCAAAGTATTGGTATGGAAAGAATAAAAATGTATTAACCCACCTTTCACTTAAAAATAAGTATCATTTAGAATTCATTATCTTAACTGTTGTTTAGCGACACACAAAATAACAGCGGGTGCAGTGAAATGCCCATCTTTAAGTGTAATAGTTAGATGGATTTGAAGTGATATAGTTTTTAGGTGACAAAAAACAGCAATACTCATCTTTCATGTCGATGTTTCGTAGGGATAACAGAAATATGTTGTAAAAGAAATATAGAAGGACGGTCATTTAATTCTCTTTATGCTATATTTGTACATGTTTTTTTCCCATAAAATCCTATATGAACATGTTTGTACACTCTCTGAGGCTATAGTTTTGCACACTGTACAAAAATAAACAAGATGTAAGCAACGTAATCGACTAGTATATAAAATATTGATTACAAACATTCAAAACTGATCACCAGTGTGTTTTTTTTTTTTCTATTTTCATTTTAATTGTCTCATGTATGTACTTTTTAGCAAATTGACCTCTGGAGTTTATTTTTGTGCAAGCATAATATTTTAATTTTATCCATATCCTTTACAAGGACAGGTAACGTTTACCCTCAAATGTGTTTGGATTACAATAATGTGGTACAGGTCCGTCATGTCAAACTGACAGAATTACACATTGTAAATGTTTACTATAACTTATGGGATGATCTGAGGTGTTTTGTTTATGTCAACTTAAACTATTTGTATTGTTGTTGTTTTTGCATAAATAACTGCTTCTTCACCTTTTGGATGTTAAAATTAATTAACATAAGTGTTAGCTTAAAAGTGCTCATTTTCAACGTTATCAGCCAGGTGTAATAAAATGCATCCGTAAGGTATAAAATCACTAAATTAAAGCTACATACAACACATTATGGTCAGGAAAGGCGAATCGTTTCATTTGAATGCACACTGAAAGCATTAACCCCTCTAAATCTATAAAATCACAGAGGTGCTAGACCTTGTCTGGTTTAACAATTCTTTATTTAAAGAAAATCAAAAGGTATCCTTATTTAAAGAAAATAGACTATAATAGATTCTGCTTTTGCAACACACAATTTATAAATGTTCAAAAACTCTTAACATTTCCTGATAACATAGTAAAATGTACGAATAACAACCACTGTATTTTTAACTTCATACAGTTTTTTTAAAGTTTTAAATGTGATGGTGAACTTTTTCAAATATATGTGGGTAAAACAGCACACTACAAACTGTGGGCACAGTAAAACTGCACAGATACGTTTGTTTAATGTAAATTATTGTTAAAATCAAGTGTTGTTAACTTTGGAATATATGTGTGTGCGTGCAACTAATTGTAAACACATGCATATTTTATCGTATAATACGTTCATAAGAGAGAATTTAGATCATGAGACGTTTTTTTCTAAATGTTTACAATGTTAATTATGTTTGCACTTTATATCACCACCTAGCTGACGCATGAACCCCCATGTTATTTATCTGTAGAGTATGTCGTGTAGACATCGAATGTGTCTCGGGGAACATGTACGGACATGTCTGTCCGTTTTTTGAGAGGGACCATTTTGTACACTTTTAACTGAAATGGGTAAAGGATGTCCTGTTAAGACAATATAGGAAGGATGCAAAGGAAAGAATATTTATTATTTATTACATTGAATGCATGTATTTAATACGTGGACATTTATTAACGTGGTCCGGAGCAGTCTGTATATTTCCCGTTTGTTAATCCACTTGTTAATCCGTCTCACCATAACGAGGTACAAACTATAAATCCAATATCACTCTGTGAAAACCAGATCGTGGGTGCTCCGCGTATTCCTTCTTATATCCACATGTTAATCAAATGAAAAATATAATCCATATGTTCCGGTTCGTGAAGAAAACGCGTTAATCACGATCCTTGTAATTTTCGCTGAGCTAAAGTTAAATCCATCAGCTTCATCAAAGACATCTCTCACGAGTCTTTGGAGGTCTGCAGTAGAGTAAATTCCCAGAGAATGCCCGCCGGGGTTTGTGTCTCGTAGTTTTGAACAGGCCGCGTCTGTGGGACGGGCTTGTGTGTGTGTGTGTGTGTGTGCGCATGCGTGATGCGTGGGAACTATTTCTCGTTTTCACCACAATACCTGGCGTGGGTGGGATCTAGGTGTGGGAGGGTCTAGGGGTGGAGTCTGTGTGTGGCTCTACGCACACTTTCCAAAGATCATTCTTGTCTCTGACTCTGAGGTAAATAGACATGAGACCTCCTCACGAGGACTTTTGGAGTTTGATATGGCCTACCCCTGGAAAACGGATTAATAACTTTGGATATATCTTTGGTGATGGATATTTAAACAATTTTGTTCTTCTTTCAACAACAAATTAGGATGTAAAAGCGTAAGTCAGTTTTTTATGCTTTTTATCCATTTAAGTTTTAATATCCTTTAATAATTGTTTGATGTAATTTTAATACATGCTGTTTTAATAGGCTACATTTTTTTGATAACTTTTTAGAAACACAGTTTAAACTTTGTCATTAATGTTTAACGATTTACAAGTGTGTAAAAACATTAGGACATCATTTTATTACTTTTAAACGATATGCAAATGTAATTTGTCCGAATATGTTATTTTTGTGATTGAAAATTTTTTAAAAAGATGTTTTATTTACAAATGTGACTTTTTAAATAATGTGTAATAAGGCCCATACTGTGTTTTAAAGATATAAATTGAGTTAATAGTTTTAAGTAGCGTGTTATTGTGAAAAGTGCGACTTTTGTTCAAATATGTTATTTTTGTGAAACAGATGTTTTATATAAAATGGAGTATTTGACTAAATAATGTGTAAAAGTAAAGAAAGGCACTGTGTTTTAAAGATATAAATTGAGTTCATGGTTTTAAGTAGCGTGTTTTGAAAAATACAAGAGGGTTTTAAATTTTTTTTTAAAGAAATTATAACTATTTGTTTGATTTAATTTAAATACAAACGGTTTACGTATTTTGGTAGCTTTTAGAGATGCAATTTAAACTTTATCATTAATGTTTTAACGTTTTAGTGTTTGAACAACGATATAAATTATTTAATACTTTTAAACGATGGGTAATTGTAGGTACAAATATGTTATTTTTGTGATTTGAATACAAATATATATGAAACAATGTATTTTTAATGAAACACTAAAAGATATTACTAATACAACAAATGTATTTTAATAGAACACTAAAATATATTACTGATACAACAAATGTGTTTTAATAGAGCACTAAAAGATATTACTAATACGACATTATTGTATTTGGAACTTGTAATAGTTTTAAACATTGTTTGTACAACTTCAAATTGGGAACAAGTTTTTTGTTCTTCTCTCTTCAAAACAGAGTTTTTGTAAAACGCAAGTCTTTTTCTGTAATGAAAACTTTCTGTAAAATGACCGATCTTTGACTTTAACACATGAATGTATTTTTTTAACTGTTTTAACATCATAAAAATATATATGAAACACTAAAATATATTACTGATACAACATTATTGTATTTAAAACTTGTAATAGTTTTAAACATTGTTTGTACAACTTCAAGTCTGTGTAAAAGATTTCTCTTTTAATAAAAAACTAAACCTATTTCTGTTTTATGCATTCTTAAAGATTGAAAAATGTATTGTTTTTACATCATTTTGAATGTTTTTACATTGAACAAGTCAGGTGTCCAGCGGGTGTGCGGTCCCAAACATGGGTCAGATGGGAGCGGTTCCGTATCGTGGGAAAATTCCCACGATCACGTGACCAGTCCAGAAGGGGAGGTGGTGAGGGGGTGACGGTGAAGGGTAGGAAGAGGAGGGGAGAACCGTGGGATTTTCCCACGGTCACGTGGTCAGACCGGATGGGAGGGGTCTCAGGGGTGGAGCTAGGGTCTGGCCAGTGTGGGACTGCCAGAAGGTTCAGTGTAACTTTTGGATTGTAAGAGTGTGGTTGTCCTTCGTCGGTTCTCCCGGAATTACATTTACACAACTTGGAGCCGAATAACTTATGGAATTAAAATCTCTAAAGTTTGATATACCCAAGGATACGGATTAATGCAATGGGATAACTATTAGATCCTGTCGGATATATCTTTGGATTAATACCCTTTGGATATATTTTGGTTAACCGGGCTCCTCACGAACACTTTTGGAATATCTCTAAAGTTTTGGAGTTGGTGGATCTTTTCAGCAAACAGAAATTTATATCTTTTGGACAAATCTTGGATTAATCTTTAAACTGATTATATCCCTGTTCTTCTTTCAACAACAAACAGGATTTAAAACGTAAGTCCGTTTTTTATGCTTTTAAGTTTTGATATGCTTTAATAATTGTTTGATGTAATTTTAGAAAATGCATTTTAACTTTTTACAAATGGTTAACTTTTTTACAAATGTTATTGCGGAAAAAAGTGTTTTAATACGCATTTTGATAACTTTTTAGAAATACCCTGTACCGTGTTTTAAAGATATAAATAGTTTAATACGTTTAAGCACTATGTAATTGTGTAAAAGTACATCATCAAATATAGTAATTAGGGTTATTTGGATGATATAATTTTAATACATGTGTAAAGGGAAAAACCTGTACTGTGTTTTAATTATATAAACTGACTAAATGGTTTTAAACATTGCGTGTAAAAGGACCATTGTTTAATAAAAAATAAGAAACACTATCTCTGTTTTCTGTCATCATTGAAAATGTATTGTTTTTCCACAATTTTGAACATTTTTACATTGAAGTCAGGTGTACAACAGGTGTCCAGTCCGGTACCAGAATCGGACGGGTTGGGGTTTCGATATCGTGGGAAAATTTTCCCATGATCACGTGACCAGTCCAGAAGGGGAGGTGGTAAGGGGTGGGGGGGGGGGGGTAGGAAGAGGAGGGGAGAATTTTCCCACGGTCACGTGGTCAGACCGGAAGTGGGCAGGTGTGAGGGGTAAAAAGGGGCGTGGCTTATTTTTATGGGGGGGGGGGCAATTAAACTGTCACTTTCAGTTTGATGAATGCCGCCCCATATTCTCTCTTTGGGGATCAAATACTGAAAAAATGAAATCAAATCAATTTATAACCTTTATATATTTTTTCTGGATTTTTTTTTTGATATTCTGCCTCTATCCATTAAAATAAACCTACCATAAAAATTATAGACCCTTAATTTTTTTGTAACTGGGTGAACTTACAAAATCAGCAGGGGATCAAATAACTATATATATATATATATATATATATATATATATATATATATATATACATACACACACACAATGCCTTGCGAAAGTATTTGACCCCCTTGAACTTTTTGACCTTTTGCCACATTTCAGGCTTCAAACAAATACATTTTGGTGAAGAATCAACAGTTGGGACACAATCATGAATCATGAACAAAATTAATAGGATATTTCAAACTTTTTAAGAAATAAAAAACGGAACAAGAAAAACACCAGACAGGTCCAAGATACTGTTGTGGAGAAGTTTAAAGCCGGATTTGGATACAGAAAGATTTCCCAAGCTTTAAACACCCCAAGGAGCACTGTGCAAAAGAAATCACATTATAAAAGAAATGTTTTTCTCCAAAACATGTTGGCCACATTTATTCATACTCCTAGAATTGTTTTATGAATAAAATATCTATCAAGTATATTCCCATTAATATTTACCTTTTTTAGCACACCAGGGTGATTAGGAACATGAAATTGTCCAGTCAAGACTTCTTGTTTCACATTAGTTTAAAAATGGGGAAGCACAAAGGCCAAATTCCCTGAATCATTCATCACAATGAATAAAATCAAAGAACATGGTTCTGATGTGCATCAAAAGATTGTGGAGCTTCACAAAATGGAAAAAAGTGGATATAAGAAAATAACTAAAGAATTGAAAATTCCCATTTTGACCATCAGAGCAAGAATTAACCCTTTCACGTGTACGATCACACTGGTGTGATCAGTCTTGGCTGGTCCCTGGAGCGTACAATCACACCGGTGTGATTAGAACGGTCAGCGCTTCACGTCATCAACTGCTAAATTCAAACTTGCTCTCGTGCGTCAGCTGGCGCTGAGCCAGTGACGGACGCACGCAGTGCTGTCATATATCACAACTATTGAGTGTTTTCAACCACATGTTTATTTTAGGTTTCAGACATTTAAATACACACTAGCAAAACAATGATTTTGAGTTTGTAAAATACACACTGATGTCAATTAACATAATAATCCTTTCAATTATAATAAGACGACACGTTTAATTCATATCAGATACACATTGTGTAAGTTGCTTAACATATGACTCTATTCTTCTCCCAGTTCACCAGCCACTTACTTTCATGTATTTCGTGAGAAGTGGAGGAATTGACGTTGTAAATCAAACTGATCCGATTCTCTGAACTGTAAAAATTAAAATTGACACCGCCCATTGTGCATACAGCTCAACTAACGCGATTGTTATAAAGATGTTTAAACAACAAAACACATCCACTTGCACATATTTGACAATTCGGATTATCAGTGTTTCATGTTATAGCTAATATATTTGTGAATATTTTTAATAAAAAAGGAAAAATTACATAAAAGCAGATCCTCATTCATTCCGCGCTCTGTTTTGGTTGTGCTTTGTCACGTGACAAGCAATGACGCATCACCATGGAAACATTAAAGTGGCAAGTTCTAAATAACGGTCGCCTTGAAAAACTCACGCTGGGGGTCAGTTAGAATATTTTAAACTTCCACATGTTGTTTGAGAGGTTTTTAAGAAAAATGCTCCTCCAAAAACAAACTCCAGCATATTCAGTGGTCAGACATGACTGGATCTTCAAACAGCACAGGGTTCTGTGGTCAGATGAAACTAAAAAAAGAGCTTTTTGGCAACAAACACACTAGATGGGTTTGGAGCACACAAGGATAAAAAGTACCCCATGTGTACAATTTAATATACCATTGGATCTTTAATGTTGGGGGCCTATTTTTCTGCTGGAGGTCCTGGACTTCTTATTCAGATACATGGCATTGTGGATTCTATCAAATATCAACAGATAAAAAAAATCAAAACCTGACACCTTCTGCTAGAAATCTTATAATGGGCCGTGGTTGGATCTTCCATCAGGACAACGATCCAAAAAAACCCCCATCAAAATCAACACAAAAATGTGTTAGGAAGCACAAAATGAAGCTTCTGCCATGACTGTCCCAGACCCTGACCTGAACCATATAGAAAATGAGTGGTCTGAACTCAAGAGAAGAAACACCAACATGGATCTGGGAATCTAAAGGACATTGCACACATCTAACTATTTTTTTAAAGCCACTAGATGGCGCTCTTCTTCTTGAACATTTTTTTATAAAGCTGGCACTCTATTTTGATGTGAAATGTTGCATTTATTGAAAAAAAAATCACAAAGATATATCGATAATCCATAATATTAAAATCACAAAATATTGTGTTTTTTTTTTTTTTTTTTTTTTTTTTTGCTTGTGCCTCCCATGTTCAGCGATCCGCCTATCAAAAGCATAAATGGTTTGGTAATGTAGTCCAGTGGTTAAATTCCGTTTGTGGCAGGGAAAGGAGCCTCGCACTACAAAAAAATAAGCCTAAATCAGGTATCAAAAAAGAAAAGAGTGAAAAGAAGACTGCAGGAGTATGTGATCCATCCATGACTTTTATCATGGATGAATGCACTTTGATGGACTTAAAAAAGGGAAAAGTGCTCCAAAAGGCTCTGGGGGATTAATAAAGACCTTTATGTAAGAAAAATATCCCTATTTAAAACTTAATGAACAAAAATAACTAGCTTCCGACAGACGGCCATACGCAGTTATGCCAAACACTTGACAAATTAGGAGTAAGCTCTGATGTCTCCTGCGGATCAAACAAACAGGGCTGGGTAACAAACTCAAGCTCCCTCCGACATTTCTCTTTAAAAATTGTCGTTTTTAGACTTCGAAATCTTGACTGGTGTATTGTTTAGCTCTGTCCTCTGCACTTCCGCATTTGTCATTACGTTGTGCGTCAAGGGTTACTCTTTTTCCATAAATGGATGCAAAAGGCCATCTGTTGGAAGCTAAATATTTTAGTCCATAAAATTTTAATTATGGATATTTTTCTTACCCAAACACTTCGCTTCTCTTCAGAAGGCCCCCCCCCCTCCCCCAACCCTAGCCCCAACCCCCAGTTGAACAGGTGTTCCTAAAAATCATTTAGGTGAGTGTGTGTGTATGTATGCGTGTATATATATATATATATATATATATATATTTATATATTTTTATATATATATATAATTATTATTATTATTCAAAACTTGCAAATGATGAATTATGCTCAAAACATGCAAATGGGCAGGATTGCATTATTCCTCCATTTAGAAGGGATAATGTGAAATAATGATGACAATTAGTTGTTGTTATAAAATAATGTTTTGACATAATTTGAAAACATACTGTAATATTTGACCGTCATAATGATACAAGGCCTGCATGGAAACCAAACTAACACTATGTGAACAGTACAAATATATATATTTTAAGCAGACAATTTGTAGACAAAACCACCCACCACCAATCAATCACAACATATTTCTTTGAAGGTTTTTTTGGCTAAAATGTATACATTTATGCTGCAAAATGTAATTTCAAACATAAAGCCAAAGTGTGTATATGCAAATTACTTGTTTAGTAAAAAAAACACAAATTTGTTTGCATGTGTACAGATATCAAGATTTTGAATGAAGACTTCAACCCTGAAGAGGATGCTGAGACAAAGAGGGAGAAATTTGGAGAGAATATCTTGTCTGTTGTGAAAAACAAGTAATAATATCTTTTCATATTTTCATTAATTGTCCTAAAATATTTGCTTCTAGCACACTGACAAAAAAAAAATCTTTTTGTAGTGTGACTAATGCTATGGAGGAGTCTGTCTGAAGATGTTGTTTGTTCACTGAAGAGCCACCAGTTGCCAAGTGGAAGATCATGTTCCGTGGGCAAGCACCCTACAGATCATTATTTTATTTTATTTTTTCAACACTCTGTAAATACAAAGATGCTTTCCCAGATGGCAGTGATTCTGTTATAACTGTTTTCAGCTAAATGTACCGTATTCTAGAGAGCTCTGTTAGAATTAGTGTTAACCAATACAACTATACGCCATTAAAAAAAAGAAAAAAGTTACACACAGTGTCAAAAGTGCCATTTTATAATAGCAGATCACATTAGTGTCAAAATACATTTACATTTATTCATTTAGCTGATGCTTTTATCCAAAGCGACTTACAATTGCTATATATGTCAAAGGTCGCACACCTCTAGAGCAACTAGGGGTTAAGTGTCTTGCTCAGGGACACATTGGTGTCTCACAGTGGATTTGAACTCGGGTCTCTCACACCAAAGGCATGTGTCTAATCCACTGTGCCATCACCACCCCACCACAATATATTTGTGATATTTTTTTACATTTAAGTTTTACTGTTGCTTTGTTATGCTGTTGCATCTCTAAAAACATTTATTTTAATACAGGAAAATTAAGTACTCATACATTTAGACTGCTGTCATAAAAAAAAAACAGTTTTAGTCTTAATAAAGTTTACTTCAGAAACTTTTCTTTTAACCATTTGATACTGTTTGGTCATTAGCAACCAAAAAATCTGTTTTTCATAAGAAACTTGGTAGATTTGGTTGCATTTGCTATCTGAATTTCAACAGAGTATCTGTGATTTTTACACACTATGCACCTCAGGTCCATGCTCTGTGACCCCACTATTCTGCTTCATTTGTGCTGTTCCTAAATGCTTACAGTTTTAAATAATACCACTTAAAGTTGACCATGGCATATCTAGCAGGGATACCATTTCAGAAACATACTTGTTGCAAAATACTTGTCCTATCACATTACCACTCTCAAAGTCACTTAGCTCTTCAAAACGACCTCTTTTTTTCCACAAATGTTTGTAAATACCTAGCTGATGCCTTCTGACTGGGGATGTCTCTTTTGCAGAGACCACTCGAAAATATCAAGAGTGCAAAATAACTGTAGAAGGACTTCCATCTCCTCCTTTGTGGGCACATGTGCTTCATTACAATAATCACTACAGAGACCACTTTAAATTTTGTTAATTAGCATATTAACTTGATTCTATTTGAGTATTCACTGGTCTCACAGCAGTTCTGATTATTCTATGTAAAAGTAACATTCTGAATCTGCTTTTAATAGGTACCAGTCCAGCCCTACTGTACATCTTTTTTATGGTTTGTACTTTTATGGGCGATTTTCTTATTTGCAAAACAAATGTATCAACAATCCTCAAAATCAAAAACATACATGAAACAAATCAGTTAATTGTAAATGGTAGCAATTTAAAATACTAAGTAAATAAATAAATAATATGAAAGTAAAAAAAGAAAAAAGTGGACAGGAGTTCCCACTAAAGCTAAGTCATATATACCATGACCATTTTTTTTTTTTTTTTTTTTCCATTTATCGAAATAGGTCTTCCAGAAGATTTCCAGCTTTTTACAATTACACATCTACCCAGCATGATGCATTTCTGTATCCACAATGATTCAGGTTTTTTTTAACATGTTTTAGAGGCAGAGAGTTACCAAGAATGTACACACTGGGACAGAACTCATACTGAGTCTATATATCTAAAATATAATCATGCACCTCTTTCCAGAAAATACTGGACTAATGCACATTGCCATAAGACATTAAATAGGTTGTCTCTCTGTTGCATCTGCAACATTCAGGATAATAAATCCTGCTCTAAACAGCCTTGTGTGTCCAGGAGAAATGCTTGCTATCTTAATAGATAAAAACAGCAACTTTGACAAATTTAATGTATTTAGAAGACAAATTGGTATTAGTCAATTAGCTGATGATACAGTGGACCAATATCAAATTGACAAAGCCATCCAATTTATCGGTCTGTTCTCCAAAGCATCACGTTTACACTTAAACTGAAATAAATGTGAATTATTTGCAATTCATGGCAGGCGAACTAGACTCTTTATGTAATATACTGATTAAAACATCTATAAAATACACTATTACTAGAGATAGCAATCAAAGTGACCAAGAAAATTAAAAAAAAAAAATCTTTCAAAGTCTAAATGTATTCTCAACAACTGGATACAAAGAGATATCTCAATTTTTGAAAGAGTTTTGTTAACCAAAATGGTTTCTAGGTTTGTTTACCCAACCTCCTCGCTAGCTATCCCACCTCACTTACTAAAAGAATGTAACATTTCAATACTTAACTTTATTTGGAAAAATAAGCACCACTATATTAACAAAAATGATTTAGTTCACAGTTACGAAGAAAGAGGATTAAATATTATTGACTTAGAAATTAGGAATAGTGTTTTAAAAACTTAGTGGTTAAATCTTTTCTTTCTAATTCAAATGGTTTATAGTTTGGGGGCCAAAGTCTCAAAAAATGGGTTGAACCTGACATGGTCTGCCATACTTTTTATTTGTGTATTTTTCTGTTAACTTTGACCCTAAGAACAAATAATTGGAGGGTCTGCTTCTGGCCATTTTAGTGTATGCACCCTTTATTTTTTATCAGAAAAATGTGAAAAATAGGCTGTCAATGAATGGATTCTAGATCCACACATGTGCTGACAACATCCACTGAAAAAAAAACATTTCTACATGATTTTGCATCAATTTAATGCAAGAAAATAGCAGTTTCTCACTTTTTCCAATATTTTCATCTTTACTTTCTTTGGCAATCAACTATTCCCCTAAGTTATGACATCAGTCAATATGCCATTCTTTTCACCAAACACTATACTCATTCCACAGAAAAAAATGTAGAAATCCAACAATAGAATTTATCTACAATAGAATTTCAGACTACTCTCAAATTCTTAAAAACATGCTGTATATTTAGCATCATGGCTCACTTACAAACACGCACATGATCTTAGTAATTTGAATGAGTTTGGAACAACCAACCAGACGGTTACCAACAGACTTCGAAGCTGCTCATCATTGTCTGTGGTAAGTGACAGTGACTTTAGTGAATACCAGTCTGCCCCAGCGTTTTGGGAAAAGAATGGTAATATGGATACTGTAATGGTAATTAACTTAAAGGACCAAGCCAGTCTTCAAAGAAGTATATTTCTGATGATTCCTTATCCCATATGTATCCCTGTAGCAGCAGCAGCAGCATTCATTCTCTGTGTGGTAAGGCCACCGCTCTTTCCAGTACCTTGGCCAGGAAGGGGAGGTTGGAGATAGGGTGGTACAGTAGTTGTAATAGTGATGTTGAGTCATAGGCTGCGTTCCAAACTGCATACTCAATGAGTAGGTACTTAATTTCAATAAGTACTTACTCGTTGAAGCGCTAAAAGAGTAGGTACTTTATAGCCAAATCTCGTTGAGTATGAATGAGAACCGGACATCTGCCACGTTGACGTTATCATGTGACCTACTACGCGTTATCATAAGCGCAACAACTTTAAAATATATGAACGATTCGTTTAATTCATTTATCTATAGATATCTTGATATTGATGAAACTTGCTCATTTTGTTGTGGTATTGTTGAAGAAACAGCTGCCCATTTATTTTGTGAATACATTTAGGGTTGATTTAAGTTGTTATCATAGGCGGAGTTTGACATTCGAGCCAGGGGGGGCAAAAAAAATCCTATAAATTTGGGAACTCAGCACTAGCACATATGAGAAAACAAACATGCTAAATAAACACATATTTATTTTTAACCCAAGAAAAAACTGTAAAACAATACAATCATATTTGATTGGCTTTATTTCTAGAACTTCACATAAACAGCATCTTCGTTATATCATGAAAGGTGGACCACTTTTTGCACTGTTAAAATATTATCTTCAACTACAAAACGACAAGATTTTTAAAGTGTTCTTTTTTCAGAAATACATTGTGGCAATGAGAGTGATTAAAAAACTAGTTATATTTCACATTTACTTCATGAAACATTTTAAAACACGGGAAAAATACACAATAGGCCTAGATACTCTCCACTTTTGAAAAACATTTGACAGCACATTGAAAGCAGTGTGTTGAGTTCTCTCCAGTCCAGCTTAAGCAGTTATTTGGCAGAGAAAAAACTTACAGACCTAGACGTTGTCCAACTGCAACAGTAATTTTTGTTTTTTGCGTACTGTTTATGCGTCGATAATGGTCTCAGGTGAGAGCTTGGTCGTAATGTCGCTTTTAATGTGAAGGATCGCACTCAACCGGAGCCAGTTCGGGGCGGCGTTTGCCGTATGGCAGCGTATGGCCATTGCGATAGCCTACCCTAGCAGTCGGAGTTCAGATAAAACATCAGCTGATGATGATGCTCGTTAAAGATTTTAGGAGGGCTTTTTAAATCCCCTCTCTCTAAATTTCCACCCAGAAAATATCAGTCTGCGTTTTTATATTTATTATTAAGGAAATAGACATGCATTCATGTGTGACAAAATCTTTAACTTTGGAGGCAAAATAGCCTATATATTTTTTGTAATTCTGTGAATTAGACTGCGCTCATTTTATTTTTCGTGTTTCGCATTTATGAGGAAAAAATCTATGTTACAGACGTGACAGTTCTCCGTTATTCGGACGTGGGCGCCTGAAGCGGCACTAGCCTAAAAGACGGATTTAAAACTTCCACAGACCTCAAACAGAAAAGCAAAGCCTTTATTTAAAGTAAATTTCGTTTTCCTTTCAATTTTATCTTGATTTTAATCAATGTTTTATCAACAAATTGCCTGGATTTAATACATAAGAAAGTAAATACAAACAAGATAATCACGACACGCAGGCGCCGGTGCGGAGTTGCGTCTCATAGGCTAAATATAAATCTGCGTATAAGTATATCCTACTCCACAGACCTGAAACGTATATCTATCAGGGACGTGCACAGGAATTTTGAGGGGCAGTTGCTCTGACCTGAAAAAGGCACCCCTCTTTCAGTTCTGATGGTAGGCTACAGGCAACTACGCATGACTATGATTGCGAAAAGGGAACATTAATTACAGTAGGGAACAGAATCTACTGCTAAACCCAGTGCTGATCCTGACCTCCCCGTGGGGCCCAAAGCAACATTCTGCTAAGGGGCCCTTCTACCTGATCTGAGATGCCATGAGCTATGTAAACCATTTGCCATTGCCACACAGTCACACCTGACACTTCAGCGCTCCCAATACAATCCTCCCTCCTTTAAACACAACAGTCAAAGAATAAGTACAACAATATATAACAGAATGAGGTTCAAACAAACAATATTTATTGAATAGAGTATTTTTTATAGAATGTTAAGATAACAAGTGAATATTAACGTAAACATAAATAAGAAGAAAATAATAAAGTATAACCCTGAGCTTTGGCTTTTGGGATTAACTTTGGTTCTCCCTACAGCGTGATTATTTTTGGCATCAGTATGATTTTTTTTTATTATTATGCATATTGAAGCAATTCTTGATTTATGGTTATTTACTGAGGGATGTGCATCCATATTGACCAGTATGCCCAGTTAATCAACATTTAAAATTCAATATAGCATATAAATCAATAGTCAATGTCAAATTGGCAATACATTGCTTTCTATCTTGCATAATTAGAGCAGTTGTTTGGAGTTTTTAACTACACTGAGACTAGATAATCAGTGTCTTTATAATGTGTACTTTGATTGGGACTGCCATCATTCACGTGCATGTATTGTACAGTATGTCTGGTCTCCACATATTTCTGCTTGAAAAATGCGAGTTTCATTTCGTGCACGCGCATATGAACGCACCACAACACATGCGACACGGTTATGTTTTCCGAGCTGCAGTAAACAAACACCGTTGCACATTGTCATATTTATCAAAAACAAACGTAATAAATCTTGTAACTCTCACATTTGTCAGGCACAAAGAGATGCACTGCCTGCCCAGCTAGGTTAGCAAGACCGAAAAACATCAAAATTTGCTGTCACTTAGTGAGGAGAGAACACAAGTTTACCTGATTGTTGTTCCCGCAATTCACTCTCATGGTTTTTTCTTCTTTCTCTTTTCGTGACCAGAAGGATAGTTTCGCTTCATTTTGTCATGGATGTTGTATACACATTAATGGAACGTGACACGAGATGGAGGCGGTAATTTGCGGGGCCTTATGCACCGGTCGCGTGCAGTCTATGGTTCGTGTGCATGTTTACAGTTTGCCCTTCCCTCACTGACTTTCACTTTCGGTGCCCGAATGGTATGGAAATAATTGAGTACTTTGCGATTTTTTTTTTTTTTTATCTCAGGCCTCCGTGAAATTCTGCATCCATTGTACGATTTTTTTTTCCTCGGGAAGGGCAACCTGAGTGGAGAGGGCATATGGGCAGTTGCCCGGGCAACCTGAGCAACCCCCCTGTGCACGTCCCTGATATCTATATTGAAATATCGAATTGTAAACCGAAAAGATTGCTCTCTGCTTATGAAATGAAATGTGCGTTTCTCACTGGCGACATCCACTAGGCCTATAGGCCTAACACCGCATGCTAACTACACGACGATGGTAATGAAATTCCAGCGACAGCAAGTGTGTCTGTCCACACTAGACGCGACGCGACTGTGAGATGCCACAGATTCCAGAACAGCGTGTGAGCTATGGTGTAAGCAGAGTCTCTATGTGAAAGCGCACTGTTGGCCCGCAGTCGCATTGGAAATGGGTAAGGACATAATCAAATCAAGAAATAACATTATTAAAAATCAGAACATTAACAAAATATACTCATTGACTAATTTTGTGATGAAGTACAGTTGTATGTTTGCATATAATTCATTTTGAACGCTATATTATCTGCTTTCACAATCTGAGGTAAATTATCCGTTATCTTGTGGCACAATGACCTATTTTTAACTAAAAATAAATAATGTGTAGATCATAAACAGTGTAATTTATTCATTCTGTCAGCCGCGACGTCGCAGAAAATAGGAACCGTTTCTAAATTAGAAACTTCGTGGCGTCAGCGTCGCGTCTGGTTAGGACAAAAACTCTGATTAACATGGAAAAGATACCTTTTATCGAGCGTGTTGCGCGTAGCGTCATGTGTAAGTCAGGACACGTGCGAAGATCGCGAGTCAGCATCGTCAACTTTATCTTTATTAATAAACAATACAAATTTATCCTTGCTATATTTGACATATTAATCATAATCATTGCTTTTGCCGGTTCTTTGTGACAGCTTATAGGTGCTTTAATAATCGCCGTTGCCGCTTTTACATGGCACAGAGGCCGAAATAATGACTCACCGCACTCCTGTAAAAATAAAACGCTATAGAAATATATCATGACATGCATTCAATAATATATTTATTGTCTTTAAAAATGAATTACCTTGTTTTAATTAAAAATCCCCCATGGGCGGGCCCCAAATCGGCCCAGGCCCATATACCCATGCCCAGACGCTATGCCACTGTAGATATACATCTGTTTAGTTCTTTGTTTGTCATAAATGCAGTTTACATTAAATGATGCTGGTAATTAAACACGGTTTCCCACTGTGAAGTCTAGGCTTATTTATTTAATTATAAAATTCCTTTCATATAAACGAGTCCGATATGAGACTTTTGTGACTTTTCATAGGCTACTCTTGCTTTACAAAATTCATGAATGGATTGAATATTCCATTTCAGAGAATACTGTTTCTGTCTGGCCTAATAAGTTGTGAGCTATCCCTATTTTCTTTCCCTCCTGACACAACGCGTTACAAGTTAACAGTGCGTGCATTTTGTTAATGTGAGGTAGGCCTATATCGTTCGGTAATGTCGTTGTTCTATGTAACATTATGCCAGATGCCATAGGTTTTTGTGAAACGCCACCACTGGTTCCTTATCCTCAGATAGTAGATGACTTTCTCTCAGAGGTAGATGACACAATGCGACAGATTGAGCGATAACTGTTTATAGAGATTGTGAGTAGATCGTTTTTTTACAGCTTTTAAAAAAAATGCGATTACCCGTTTCAGCCACCCGAGGGGCAAAGCTCCCTGCCCCCCCCCCGCAAACTCCGCGCCTGGTTGTTATATTTTAAACCTTACTAATGTGACCAACAGTGTTATTCTTAACAATGTTTTTTTTTTATTAAACCCCAAAATCGTCACCTCTTGATTATGTTGTTAATTTCTTTATTTTTATACCCAAAAAGTTTCTCTTTTAAGTTTTCCTCTTTTTCTTCATGAATTTACCTCGTTTCATCCCTTATAACAACATTTTTTAAATGAATTATGAAGAACTATAATGAAGATATTTAGCCTTTTTTGTTGTTCTTTTTTCCTGTGTATAAATATAATTTTATGTCATATTATGATGTACACAAACCAATGATCTTTATATTTTCTGTTTTGTCATTATGATTGTTACATACAATCTTTCCATGATAATGTAATCAGTGTTGACAACTGTGAATTATCTTACATAATAGCACACACAACGTTACACTCAGATGTATTTTCATGTGCTCACCTGCAATACTTATACAATATTTTCCTTCCGGATGTAAATAGACATTTTAAATAAGCGTGTTTAAGATGTATGGTTATGTAAATCCACTTTAGAAACGTAACTTTACGGTTACTGGAGACCCCTGTTAGCTGCCTATACATAATAAAACATGTGTTTACAGCAAAATCACAGCTACAATACTGTCTAACTCCTTTACACCCTCAACAGTTGAAACGTTTACTCTAAAGTAGTTTAACACGAGTTAAACACAATGGAACCATATGTTTACTCACATTTGAAAACCCCCGCGCGTCGCTGATCTCCGCGATGTTGATATTGACGTATCCTCTCGCATGGCCTCCTGGGATAGATTAGTATCATGAGTACCCATCGGACAGCACTCAAAAATCTGGGCGGAAGCAGTAAGCCATCCGGGAACTTCTCGCCTACTCTTTTATGAATACTGATGTTTCGAACGTACTGCTTCTTTCACGTACTGTTGTCGCCTACTATATAGTAGGAAAGTAGGCATATTCGAACGCACTTTAGGTATGCGTTCGTCCGAATCTCGCGAGTAATTCAGTACGTCACCCAGGTAATTCTCACCTACTCTTTTGGATTCATTCATACTTTTTCGCTCGCCTACTCTTTTTCCCATACTTAATAGTAGAGAAGTATGCGGTTTGGAACGCAGCCATAGTCCATTTTTTGAGAATGATTGTGACTGCAGCAGTCTTGAGTGCAGCAGACACAACACCAGAGTGGAGACAGGTGTTTACAATCAATGCAATGGGTTCAGATAAGGATGTGATGAAAGCTTTAAGTAGAGGAGTGGGGGCAGGGTCAAGCTGACATGATGAGGAGTTGGACTTATTTACAATGTCAGTGATAGTGAGGGAGCCTATAGCAGTGAAATGGGAAAGCTGAGGGCCCAGAGAAGGAGGGGAGAAGAGAGAGAGATAAATAGCAGTGATAAATTTCATCAAAGAAGTGTAAGAAGGCCTAGCACTGCTCAGGGGTCTTTGGACAGGCTGTGACAGAGGGTTTGAGGAGTTTGTCCAAGGTCCTGAACAGGGTTTTAGGCCTGGATATGGAGGAGGTTATGAGCAATGAGGAATAATTTGAGCAGGCAGCATTTAGGGCATCCCTGGACAAAATTGTAAGGCCAGTTTTCTTATATAGCCGTTCAAGACGGCAAACAGCGGCTCTAGAGGGGCTATGTGTAGGTTTTTATAGAGTCTTCATTTGTACATTTATGAGCCAACCATAATGTAATAGAAAGAATGACACCTTGACTGTCCACCACGGTTGCCTCTATAAGCCTGTAGGCTCAATTGTGTGTGGAGGAGCCGGGTCAAAATTTGGCGTGCTATTTTGTCCACAAAATGTGAGGTCATGCACAGGCCTGGATTAAGAGGACTTTTGGCCCTGGGGCTATAGCAACATGAAGGGTCCCCTTTCATCTGATTGCCACGCCACAGTCTTTTACCACAATAAATATTTTTTTATTGTTATTAAAGCTGCAGTTCGTAGCTTTTCCTCTTTGTTGCCATCTCTGTTTGAAAACTGTAATTGCTGTTATTTATGGAATTATTTCATTTACTCCAGATATGAACTCAAAAACATAAATTAAGTTAAAATTAGCAAAAACATTATTCATTCTTCAGTCATACTTCCTCAATAAGTACTTTACCTTGAATCATTTTAAAGGGATAGTTCAACATCACCCTCATGTTGTTCAAAACCTGTATGAATTTATTTCTTCTGCTGAACACAAAAGAAGATATTTTAAAGAATGTTAGTAACCAGACAGTTGATGTCACCCATTGACTTCCATAAGAAAAATATATATTAAGTCAATGACTACCGTAAACTGTCTGGTTACTAACACTATATAAAATATTTTCTTTTGTGTTAGAGACATAGACTGTAAAAAATAGAATGTTGCCGCTTGTTCAAATTACGGATTCAGTAACGAATCTCCAATCAGTTTCAGAGATTATTTCTGCTGTGGTTTCATTTAGGGATTTTCATCGCGAAGTGACGATAAACTAAAACGTAACTCTCAATGTGAACTTAATGGCCTTGGATATTAGACCTTGATGTTCATCAAAAAATAAAATAAATAAATAAATAAAAACAGTAATTCGGCCGGTGTTTTTCACCACGAGTGAGTGGTGGGAGAAAAACACTGACATTATGGATTCAGGCTGCAATAAATCATCGACGACTAGCCCCTAAACATTTGAAAATACCTTACGACTCCACGAGAAACAATTACCATCCAAATAGTGCTTAACTCATTAACTTCAGCTGCTTTTTGATTCTTCGGACATGCACGCGATTCGGTGGTGGCCTGCTGCCGCTGCACTCTTCCACGGACACGGATGAAAGTGAACCAAAGTATTTCGTTAGTTTAGGAATTTTTGCATCTCTTTTCTGGCGCAAATTGTGGAGTTATTTTGATTCGGCTGTGAATTATGTCAGTCAGGCACATTTTCCAGTAACTTATTGTTATTTTATTATACAAAAAATCACTAGCAGTAGTATTTCAATGGACTTTGCGAACGGAAAGAAGCGACCAGCCACCAGCACAATCCAGATACAGACGGAAACTCCTCATAAGTTTTTTTTTTTTTTTTTTTAAAGCCTCATCTAGTGCGGCCAACGAGCGTAAGAGCGTGTGCACCGAGAAAGAGCATGAGACTGGCTGCAGTTTCTCTAATGGCCACTGGTGTTAGTAACGGTAAGAAATTTCAGAACTTCCGCAATGCTCCTTTAAGTTTCCTGAGCTCAGGGGTGAACCAGGAGCATTTGCTGGTACAAGCCTAGTCCAGGTGCCATTGTACATAGCAACCAAGTCATCCGCGGACGAGAGCTTGTCAAGGTCAAACAGTGAAGCAGCAAACAGGTCTGTATAGAGGCAGCAAACATGCTGTGGTCTATTGACCTGATGTTACGACATTTAATAGCTGTTTTTTCTGAGGAGGGAGGAGGAGTGTTCATATGAAAACGGCATTCCATGAGCTTATGGGAAACACCAGAAATGGAACTAGAGACAGAGATGTCATTCAGACCAGAAGAGCAAAGCAGATCCAAAGTGTGGATCCAAAACTTAAAGGGGTCATATAATGCCATTTTTGTACAAGTTAATATGGATGTTTAGGGTCTAAATGAAAACTTTGTAATATACTTTTATTAAAAATTCTCATTAGTATTAACCTAACCTAACCTAACCCTAACCCTTAAGAAAACACCATTTTACCTGGTCAAAATCAGCTCTTGTTTTCAGCAAGCCATTTCAGTGCATTTGCCTTTAAAAAATTATCCCCGCCCCTCTGTTCTGCAGGCGTTAACCAGGCGTGAACGCATGTGGAGTGTTGCCTTGACAACACTTGAAGGTTTTGGACAGAGAATGACAGCGCGACTCTCTGAGGACACATCTGTGCAACTGAATCAGTTTGAACTGGAGTAATTGTTAACCGGAACAAGATGACGACCGCAAAGAAATTCGACAATTAAGGGTTGAGGACGTTTTTCAATGGTTGGTTAACGTAATGTTACTTTGATCTATCTTTGTATGCACTGGCAGGGTAGAGTAGTGAGATATGAACGCTGTGTTTACTGATGTATGCGTTCAGTTCATTGACAGATTGACGTTACAACTAATGGTCATGAAAACTTTTCACCATCATTTTGCAAAGATTAATATAAAGATTAATAAAATTTTAGGTGCAGAGGGAACATAAATAGTTGGTAGCCTACCGATTATTTTTTCAGGAGCAGCTTCTTAGCAAAACCAGCTTTATACCGACCCTCGTTTATAAAGAAGTCTGGTGAGAAATGATTTGCGCAGACATGATGAGCGCATTGACGTTGATCGTGGGGAATATTCCCTTCGTAAACAAAACAGTGGTTCTCAGTGGTTCGGTTTTAGGAACATAATTTATGAATGATTTCTGTGTTTGTTATTGCACCCAAGAACAGAACAACACAGTCAGCTATTCTGCTCCAGTGTATCAACAATGACAGACTATAGTCTATGATGACAGCTCGCTCAGGGCGGGTCTGTTTTGAAACACTGCTGTCAATCAACAACCGCGGGAGGGGCGTGCGACCATGTGACGTCACACGGTCGAAACGGCTCGATTTGAGACAGGGGAAAACATATGGAGATTAAAACAAAACCACTGGATGGATTTTTATCATTAAATGATGGTTGGGTACAGGCACTGACAACACACATTGCAGTACAATCAACTTGTACCATTATATGACCCCTTTAAGTAGGAAAGTCAACACGCTGTGTCAAACTAAAACAGTTCAATACAGAGTTAAACTCTGAGGTGTAAGAACAATAATTATCCACATGAATGTTACAATCCCCTAACATAATCATAGCAGAACAAAGAGATGATAACAGTGAGAAGATCATTCAATTCAGACAGAACATTTACAGATGGGGTATATGTTCTTTAACAATCAGATCTGAGTGGTGCACTAAAGCCAACCCACCCCCTCTCCCTACAGATCTGGGTTTGGATAAGTAGTAGCCAGTGGGGGTCAGCATGTTTAAATTAATACAGGATGACCAGCATTGGTTGAAAGATGATGAGCAGTGGTCGATGAATGATGAATAGCAAAAATTATGGAATATAGAGGTTTCTATTTTAATAAATGTTTGTGGGCATTTGATCATTTTTCGTGGTCACAAGCAAACCTGTCACGGCACACTGTTGGAAAACACTAGTCTAGAGTGAATGCGAGTCTCTTCGTTATAATAAATCTATCCAACCACAAGCATTTTTTGCCACAATTTGAGACTGTTCACACTGGACACATTAATTGAAACTTTATAAACCGGAACATTTCTCTTTTTGAATGAATGCATGATGTATTTAAGCATCAATTGTAGCGCACTGCAATGCCCCATTTGTTTTGATGTGTTTCATTATCCATTTAATCTTTCATACTTCACCTTATAGCCATGTGCGTTTATAGTGCCACTATACCTGTCAGGATTCAGACGCGAACACAGAGGTAAGTGAAGAATATAAACTTTTCTTTATTTAACAGAACAGGTAAGTGTTCAGGTTTGCAGGTGCTCAATGGTGCTCGTGTGGAGGATTCGTGGCAGGGGTTACCCAGGTGAGAGAATCCTCTTGGCAAGGAATAGCGTGAGTGTAGAGACAAAGCGCTGATACTCCTTCTTCCTTTTACAGATCGCTGGAGGGTAGACAGGATCCGCTGAGAACTCCACGTGAGTAAATTCCTTTAGTGCTTTCTAGGGCGATTTAGCCAGTTCAGTGATGCGTGCTTCTCTTTTCAGATCATCCAGAGGAGAACGAGACTCACCACAGGATCCAGGACACAGGGATCGGGAACCATGGAGCGGATTCTAGGAACATTGGAACAGGAACACAGAGGTTAGTAGATTTCAGGTGAGTATACTTTACGTTCCTTGCAGGAGATGACTTGAGAGTAAGCAGAGAGAACTGTTGATGGTCTATTCCTGTTGGAGGCTTGACAGGGAATGAGTGTGAAACAGGAGCTTTTATGCTGGCTGGGACGTGAATGCAGATTGGAATCAGGTGCCGGTGATCAGTATTCAGGGGACAGGGATCTTGGTGCAGTGACATACACTCACCGGCCACTTTATTAGGTACCCCATGCTAGTAATGGGTTGGACCCCCTTTTGCCTTCAGAACTGCCTCAATTCTTTGTGGCATAGATTCAACAAGGTGCTGGAAGCATTCCTCAGGGAGTTTGGTCCATATTGACATGATGGCATCACACAGTTGCCGCAGATTTGTCGGCTGCACATCCATGATGCGAATCTCCCGTTCCACCACATCCCAAAGATGCTCTATTGGATTGAGATCTGGTGACTGTGGAGGCCATTTGAGTACAGCGAACTCATTGTCATGTTCAAGAAACCAGTCTGAGATGATTCCAGCTTTATGACATGGCGCATTATCCTGCTGAAAGTAGCCATCAGAAGTTGGGTACATTGTGGTCATAAAGGGATGGACATGGTCAGCAACAATACTCAGGTAGGCTGTGGCGTTGCAACGATGCTCAATTGGTACCAAGGGGCCCAAAGAGTGCCAAGAAATATTCTCCACACCATGACACCACCACCACCAGCCTGAACCGTTGATACAAGGCAGGATGGATCCATGCTTTCATGTTGTAGACGCCAAATTCTGACCCTACCATCCGAATGTCGCAGCAGAAATCGAGACTCATCAGACCAGGCAACGTTTTTCCAATCTTCTATTGTCCAATTTCGATGAGCTTGTGCAAATTGTAGCCTCAGTTTCCTGTTCTTAGCTGAAAGGAGTGGCACCCGGTGTGGTCTTCTGCTGCTGTAGCCCATCTGCCTCAAAGTTCGACGTACTGTGCGTTCAGAGATGCTCTTCTGCCCACCTTGGTTGTAACGGGTGGTTATTTGAGTCACTGTTGCCCTTCTATCAGCTCGAACCAGTCTGGCCATTCTCCTCTGACCTCTGGCATCAACAAGGCATTTCCGCCCACAGAACTGTCGCTCACTGGATGTTTTTTCTTTTTCTGACCATTCTCTGTAAACCCTAGAGATGGTTGTGCGTGAAAATCCCAGTAGATTAGCAGTTTCTGAAATACTCAGACCAGCCCTTCTGGCACCAACAATCATGCCACGTTCAAAGTCACTCAAATCACCTTTCTTCTCCATACTGATGCTCGGTTTGAACTGCAGGAGATTGTCTTGACCATGTCTACATGCCTAAATGTACTGAGTTGCCACCATGTGATTGGCTGCTTAGAAATTAAGTGTTAACGAGCAGTTGGACAGGTGTACCTAATAAAGTGGCCGGTGAGTGTATGATGACTCTGATTGGCTCCTGACAATACCAGACCATACATTTTTTTATTTATTTATTTTTATTTATTTATTTTTTTTCAAATTAAAAGCCGGTTGAAAAACATGGGGTGGTGTGAATTATTGCAGCCCACCCACACTTTTAGAGGCCACAGAAATGTAAGATTTTTCTCATCCTCACCGACCTTGTCATATAATTTGTTTAAATGATCATACGACGCCTCCTCGATACTTTGTTGACTACATGCTGCTTTTTGTTTTGATGACTCATACGGCGGCCACGGTGCATGGTGGCTTGTGTTGCCAGATTGTGTGTTCCCCCATTCATATTAAGGCCTGTTTACATGTGTCACCTGGAAGGCTCTATAGAAATCTGGGACCCTATAGCCTCTATGCACGATCGCTTCCGGGTTTGTCTCAGCACGCCCAGTTACATCCGGTGCTGCGTCAGTATATGGCCAGAAGCCGGTTTTGCGTTAGGTGGATATAGTGTCAAATTACACTTGCTATTTATAAAAACGTCCTGCGGTTAACGTGAATGATGTTAACAACACTGTGAGGCATTTATCTGTCACACAAGAGTGAAAAAGAGAAGTTATTTAAATTATATATTTCGAACTACATCAACAACTTTGAGGGTTAGTATTCTCTCTGTATCGATACGAAATTCGACTAGCGAATCAGCGTTTCTAAAATCATTGTCTCCGTTTCTGAGAAAACGGATTTTATTAAAGTTTTGCCTCTATACACTTGGCCTGCAGAACGCGCTTCCGGAAGTAGAGATGCTGACTGAGATTCTTTCAGACACACGTCATCAAGGTTCGTGCATAGAGGCTATTGAACAAAGTTAAACTGAGAGTGTGCGTTAACAAACACCAGAATGAACACGTTCATAGTAACATTCATCAGGCAGTATACAGTACGTTTAGTTCACCTTCGCCTAAATTATTAATGAGTTCATGAGCTATCGTTCAATGAATGCATTCAGGCACAACACTGTATAAATGTAACAGGGTTTAAAATATTGTGTGAATTTCATAAAATAAGGCATTTGGCTGTATTTATTGGTATTAGAAGGCTCCCCTCCTGTGGATATTAATGGTACAGCAGGTTTTTGATTTTGTTGCTCTTCTCTTGCCGTATCGCAGCAGATTCAAGTGTCGACGCTTATGTATGGTTTTTCATGCTCTGACACATTAACAAATTAATTGTGAAAATGATGCGTTTCAAGTGAATCTTTTTGACACAATACATTTCATGTGAACATATAGATAATGCATTTAGCACTTTAACACGGTTGTTGAGAAAGCCAAGACGAGCCAAACATTTTTTTTTTCAACAGCAATAACTATGCTTAATTGTGATATCTCCCTGTTGGACCATGTATAGTATGCTCATTGACAATGTGCGACTTACTGTTTTTAAGTGCAAAAATTAATTATGCTGCTATACATTTGTGAAATAATAGTACTGGTACTCCTGTAATAATTATGGATATGGCATTTTTCACAATATTCTGAATAATCCTGTAATATGTTGTATTATGAGCCAGTCTCTTTTTTAACTTTCATATTTTATTTATTTATTTATTTATTTATTTTTTATATTGTTATGTTAATTATTATATTTATTGATTATTTCATCTGAAATATATTATGTTCTTTTTATCTTAGTGCATGTATTGTTAACAATTTGTTTTTATATTTTAAATAGGATTTATAGTCTAGATGGCATGTACCCAAAAAGTGAAAGTGAGGAGCATTTATGGGTACAAGTCAGGAACCGGCCACCCTTCAAGGGTGCTGAATCCAAAAAAGTGGTACCCAAGCGAAATTTTGAGTTTTTTACCTTCTAAGTTGGATATCAAAATGGCCACCAATCTTGCTCAGTCGTTGGACCATTATCCCCTAGGTTTTTTTTTTGTAAGTAGGCAATCAAGATGAGGAAATTAAGTTTCAAGATCGATAGTCAAGGGTCAGAGCAAAGATATATTGGAGGCTTACTGCCTTTTTTATTTAAATATATTTGCAAACTACCAACTTTTAAGGTGAGACACTAGGTGAATAGGGTACATTTTTTAAATAATAGATATCACCATTAAACTTCCACAGTTGATTACTTACACAAGTATATATAAAAAAATGTATACGTTTTTGAAATTTGTATGTTTAATTATGCAAATTAGTCATTATCTCATTAAATATAAAATATGTTTAATAAAATACAATTTTGCATATATTTTCGGTAGATAGATCTGAACATATGATAAAGCCAGGTGCAAAATTATTTTTTCATTTTGTTTACACACAAGATGAACAAAAAGTTCAGAGGTATTTCAGCATATATGCTTTCATTATAGGAAATCAAAATATACTGTACATACCCATAAAAAAAATATTTGCGCCATATTTTTTTTAATAAAAATTTCACATAAATCAGGCCAGTACAATCGAACGACCCTAGGGGCTATGTTGTCCAGGGCTATATGCCCCTGGTAGGGTCTCCCAAGGCAAACAGGTCCTAGGCAACAGGTCAGACTAAGAGCGGTTCAAAAAACCATATGAGTGAAGAAGAAACGAGGACATGTGACGTAACCCGGTATGGAGCTGCTCAGAGCTGTGGCCGGCAGGTCTCCGGTGCCTGTCGAGGCGGCAATCTCCGCTCTTTTAGATCACTAAATTTGAGGCTTCTGGTCATTCCTGGCATATCCACCAAAGGAGGGAGAGCATTTTCACATTTAGCTCCGAAGCTCTGGAATAGCCTTCCTGATATTGTTCATTGTTCAGACTGGCTCTCACAGTTTAAAACTAGATTAAAGACGCATTTATTTATCCAGGCATTCATATAAAAAAATGTATCTTACAGTTACTGTAAATTTGGCCTATAGTTAATAAACGCCAGAGGAAAACTGGCCCCTGACTGAGCCAGGGTTCTCCCAAGGTTTTTTTTTTCTTCATTGGGTCATCTGATGGAGTTTTAGGACACCATTCGGGTCACTTGATGAAGTTTTCTTCGGTTCCTTGCCACTGTTGCCTTTGGCTTGCTCAGTTGGGGATATTCAAATTAAATGACCCGTCATACCATTGATCAACTCTACCAAACTTGGATGTCTTTTTTCCAGTAATAAACAAACACTGTTAAGTTGTTTTGATTGATACTGTGAAGCAGCTTTGATACAATTTGTATTGTGAAAAGCGTTATATAAATATATTTGACTTGACTTGACTTGTGGAGGCAAAAAGTCGGGCCTGGGAAGTGGTTGGTGAGGCCATGGAGAAGGACTATCGGCTGGCCTCTAAGAGATTCTAGCAAACTGTCCGGCACCTCCGAGAGGAAAGCAGTGCCCTACCAATGCTGTTTACAGTGGAGGTTGGCGGCTGTTGACCTCAACTGGGGAATGTCGTCGGATAGTGGAAGAAATACTTTGAGGATCCCCTCAATCCCACCATTACGTCTTCCATCAAGGAAGCAGAGACTGATGGCTCAGAGGTGGACTCATCCAACACCCTAGCTGTCAAGAAACTCCCATCACCATAGTCAAGAAACTCTGGATGAGATCAGGCCTGAGTACCACAAGTCTCTAGATGTTGTGGGGCTGTCTTGGCTGACACGACTTCCACAGCATCACGTGGCAGTCAGGGACAGTGCATCTGGGATGGCAGTCTGCCATCCCAAAGGCTCTGTCCCCGACTGCCACGGCCCACTGACACGCCTCTGCAGCATCTGACACGCCTTTGCAGCATCCCATGGCGGTCGGGGACAGTACCTCCGGTCTGCCATCCCAGAGGCACTGTCCCTGACCACCACAGTGGTCCCTCTTTTTAAGAAGGGGGAGCGGAGGGTGTGTTCTAACCACAGGGGGATCACACTTCTCAGCCTCCCTGGGAAAATCTATGCCAGGGTACTGGAGAGGAGAATACGGCCGATAGTGGAACCTTGGATTCAGGAGGAACAGTGTGGTTTTCGCCTGGACCGTGGAACACTGGAACAGCTCTACACCCTCTACAGGGTGCTGGAGGGTTCATGGAAGTTTTCCCAACCAATCCACATGTGCTCTGTGGATTTGGTGTCCCTCACGGCAGCCTGTGGAGGGTGCTCCGGGAGTATGGGGTCCGGGGTCCTTTGCTAAGGGCTGTCCGGTCCCTGTGTGACAGAGGCAGGAGCTTGATTCGCATTGTCAGCAGTAAGTCAGACTTTTTCCTGTGCATGTTGAACTCCGGCAGAGTTAGGACCTAACCCGGCAGGGCTGCCCTTTGTCGCCGGTTCTGTTCATCATTTTCATGGACAGAATTTCTAGGCGCAGTCAGGGGCTGGAGGGTGTCAAGTTTGGGGACCATGTGATTTCGTCTCTGCTCTTTGCAGATGATGTTGTCGTGTTGGCCCGTTCAGACCAGTACCGCTGCTCCTCCACATCGAGCGGGGTCAGCTGAGGTGGCTCGGGCATCTGTAAAATCACATCATTTCAGTTCACATAACCACAAAAAAAATATTTCGAGTCATGTATATTCGCCTCAAGAGTTGACCAGAGCTGGTTTAATGCGTACTGCGTCCTGAATAGCCAGATTAAACTGTAAACTGTTCAAATATTGGGTGTTAACCTCCGTAAATATTGTAATCAAATAGCCTAAAAATAATAATAATTAAAAAAAAAAAACATAGGCACATATATACCTAGCCTATATTCAAATGTTAATCATACCTTGATGCGATTTTGTGGGCGATTTTTGGGGGTTTTCTTTTGATTGTCTACAGAAATGGACCATGCTGAATATATTTATACAGGCTGTCGATCTGAATGTTTTAAACCAGATGGATATAAAAAGTCAAGTGCAAACGTCGTTACTCCCGCTCGTCGCCGTCAGCTGTCAGTCACAGTTGCTAGGCGACAAGAACAATCCTCCGCAGGCTGAGACCGGAGCACTTCAGGTGCGCACTTTGATATGGGACGCAGTTGTAGTTAGCAACAATTTGTTAATATTGTGACAATGGACCAACATTTTGTTACTTTAATTTTTAAAATAACCAGTGGGAGAATGTAAGGAACTTTATACTGCGTTAGTATTCATGTACAAATGTGAAGTAGCCTACTTTTTCCCTCACAGGACAGCAACACTACACATCTTACATTAAACTACACAAAAGTATATAATAGTTTAAATGTATCAACCTTGCAAACACTCGGAGGCCCTTACAAAAATAATAAAATATGCAGAGCCATGAATTATCTTATGTGTACACATTTAAAGTTGCATGAAATAAAAAATAATAAAGAAATACAATGTACAAGAAATACAATACAAGGCTATAGTGCCGTTTTCGCGTTTCCACTTGACAAAAGCATGCAATGCTGACGAATGAGTTAAGATGAATAAGAAAAAAAATGAAAAAAAAAAAAAACACTTTTGGCTGTTAACACTGCATGGTTTCTCTGGCTATTCGTTCGGTTCACGTGACGTCACTGTAGCTTTGCGCCGCCATCTTTGCGACCGACGGTCACCGTCTCATTAATGCATTAATGCCTGAAATGTGTTGTGCAGTTGGCTGAAACAACAGCCAAAAGAGGAACCCTGAACTGGAATTTTAATCTAGGCTATACTAAAAGAAGAGAGAAGAGAAAATCATTTATTTAAAAGATCTGAAGTCTCATGTTGCTGGTTTGTGGCTAATTATATTTTCTATTAGCCTCTCAGTGGTCAACATACAAACAGACATCGACATAATGTTTTTCTTCATTTTATTTGTTGGATCTGTTTAAATGCACTTTATCATGGTAAGTTATTAGATTTGGGGTTATTTTGAACATTGTTTGTCTACCTAAATAATACATATTTTCTGAAGTTCATAAAGATTTTGTCTTCGTCGCATGTGCTTTAGATGTTATTTTGTAATGTTAGCTCTGCAGACGATCTCTAGCCTTGAAATGCATATTAAAGGACGAACTTTCTTCCAAAAATGATAATTCTGCCGTCATTTAACTACTCACCTTCATGTGCAAATCCTTAGTTTACTTTCCGTGGAAGACAAAGGGACATTTTTGAATAGCCTAATGGAGACTATTCTTGTTGATGTAATGAAAGTGAATTAGCCGACTGGGGGCTGTCACGCACAAAATAATAATAATAAAAGACAAAAAACATAACAAAAGTATCATAAAAGTGATCTACGAACTCGTCCGTTATATTAATATCGTTATTTATTAATATGATAGCTGTGTGCCGAACAAACGTTCATGTGACGAACAAACTGCAATTTAAGTCGTTATATTATAATCACTGAAGAGCTTTACCTCTAGGTTTTAATCGCAGCCAAATCATTCAAAAAGATTAGACTCGGAAGACTCTTTTCATTTCGATATTTGTGATTATTAAACCTTCTCTATAACTGAACTTTCAGACAGACATGGCAGTCTTTTATGATATTTGACTGATGTCTCTGACTGTGCTGATGCAGGTGTCTCTCTCAGTGCTGCTGTTCGGATTAGAAAGATTCATTCATGCCAGCCGAACTGCTGCAGAAGATTCATACATGACATCGCCTCGACTCTCATGAACGCGTGCGCTCTATGACTTATGTATTTCTATGTCATGAAAGGCCAATTGAAGCAAGCCTGGGACAGATAATAATGGACTAAAGAAAACTGGGGGTAACAAATAATGTTTTCTTATAATATTACCAAGTGGCAGCATATATATTGAGAATAGCAGAGGGCCTAAAACCGATCCTTGCGGTACTCCATAGTCTACTGGCGTTATCTTTGATTTTCCCCCATTTAAACAAACAAAATGAGAACGTCCGATAAGTACGATCTAAACCAGCTTAACCCTTTCACACGTACGAATCACACCGGTGCGATCAGTCTTGGCTGGTCCCTGGAGCGTACGATCACACCGGTGTGATTAGAACGCTCAGTGCATCACGTGATCAACTGCTAAATTCAAACTTGCTCTCCCGCGTTGGCTGGCGCTGAGCCAGAGACAGACGCACTCAGTGCGGTCATATATCACAACTATTGAGTGTTTTCAACAACATAATGTTTATTTTAGGTTTCAGACATTTAAATACACATAAGTACTAGCAAAACAATGATGTTGAGTTTGTAAAATGATGTCTGATGTCTATGGAAGCGGCAATAATAATCCTTTCAATTATAATAAGACGACACGTTTTATTCATATCAGATACACATTGTGTAAGTAGCTTAACATATGACCCTATTCTTCTCCCAGTTCACCAGCCACTTACTTTCATGTATTTTCGTGAGAAGTGGAGGAATTGACGTTGTAAATCCAACAGATCCGATTCTCTGAACTGAAAATGAAACTAAAATGGCGCTGCCCATTGTGCATACAGCTCAACTAACGCGATCGTTATAAAGATATTTAAACAACAAAACAAATCCACTTGCACATATTTGACAATCGGAATATCATTGTTTCATGCTATAGCTAATAATACATTTGTGAATATTTTTAATCAAAAAGGGCAAAATGACATAAAAGCAGATCCTCATTCATTCCGCGCTCTGTTTTGGTTGTGCTGTGTCACGTGACAAACAATGACGCGTCACCATGGAAACATTAAAGTGGCAAGTTCTAAATAACGGTCGCCTTGAAAAACTCACGCTGGGGGGTCAGTTAGAATATTTTAAACTTACGTGTGAAAGGGTTGCCTGTCCCTGAACACCAGTGTAGTTTTGTAGTCGATCCAAGAGTATTTTATGATCTATAGTGTCGAACGCAGCGCTAAGATCAAGTAGGACTAGTATTGAGATACAGCCTTGGTCAGAAGCTAAAAGTAAATCATTTGTAATTTTAACTAGCGCAGTTTCTGTACTATGATGCGGTCTGAATCCTGACTGGAATTTTTCATAGATATCATTTTCTTGCAAAAAAGAGCACAATTGAGCGGACACAACTTTTTCTAGTATTTTTGATATAAATGGAAGATTTGAAATGGGTCTGTAATTTGCTAAGTTATTTGGATCTAATTGCGGTTTCTTAATGAGAGGTTTTATTACTGACAGCTTGAATATTTTTGGAACATGACCTAAAGATAAAGACGAGTTAATAATATTGAGGAGAGGCTCTTCCACTACAGGTAACACTTCTTTTAGTAGTTTAGTGGGTATTGGATCTAATAAACATGTTGTTGGTTTAGAAGCAATGATAAGTTTATTTAGCTCTTCCTGTCCTATCGTTGTAAAACGGTGTAGTTGTTCTAGAGGGGCCATAATTGAGGCTGAATCATAAGACACCATAGAGGATTGTACATTTATAATTGTGTTTCGGATGCTTTCTATTTTCTCATTGAAGTAATTCATAAAATCATTACTGCTAAGCTGTAACGGTATATTTTGCTCTGGCGATGTCTGTTTATTTGTTAGTCTAGCCACGGTGTTAAATAAAAACCTTGGATTATTTTGGTTATTTTCTATTAGTTTGCGAAGATGCTCAGCCCTGGCAGTTTTTAGAGCCTTTTTATAACGTGACATACTGTCTTTCCACGCGATTCTAAAGACCTCTAAATTAGTTTGTTTCCATTTACGCTCTAAGATACGAGTTTCTCTCTTGATAGCATGCGTATCACTGTTGTACCAGGGTGCTTTAGTTTTCTCTGTAACCTTTTTTAATCTAATTGGTGCAACAATATCTAATGTACTAGTGAAAATGGTGCTCAAACTGCTAGTCATTTCATCTAATTGATCAGTTTGTTTGGGTTCACTTAGCAGCTTAGATAGATCAGGTAAGCTATTTGAGAATCTATCTATAGTGGTTGGAAGGATTGTTCTGCCTTTTCTATAATGTGGCGCAACATGACATATTTCGGCAGTACGTATTATGCAAGTCACCATGTAATGATCAGTGACATCATCGTTTTGCGGTATAATATTTATATCAGTTGGACTGGTTCCATATGATATAATTAAATCTAGTGTATGATTTAGACGATGAGTGGGACCACTGACGTTTTGTTTGACCCCAAAGGAGTTTAATAAGTCTGTAAACGCAGCCCCTAAAGCATCATTTGTATTATCTACGTGTATGTTAAAATCTCCAACAATTATTTCTTTATCGACATTCACCAATAGATCCGAGAGAAAGTCTGCAAACTCCTTTAGGAAATCAGCATATGGCCCTGGAGGTCTATATACAGTAGCCAAGGCTAGAGATAATATGGATTTCTTTCTTACATCTAACAGCGTAACATTTAGCACAAGTACTTCAAAAGAATTAAACTTGTGACCTGTTTTCTGAGTAACATTAAAAATATCTTTATAGATTGTTGCAACACCGCCGCACGGCCGATGAGACGAGGCTCATGCTTATAACAGTATCCTGGTGGACTAGACTCATTTAGACCAAAATACTCATTTGGTTTAAGCCAGGTTTCAGAAAGGCACAGAACATCAAAATTATTATCTGTGACCATTTCATTTACAATAACTGCTTTAGGTGTGAGCGATCTAATGTTTAGAAGACCTAGCTTTAAAAATTGTTTTTGTTCACTGATATTTAGATTTTCTGGTTTAATTACAGTAAGATTTTTGCTAAATCCTGCACTAGATTTATTGTTTGGCTTCACTAAACGAGGAATGGACACAGTTTCTATGTAACGCTCCACACTATGCATATTAGTTAAGTTTGGACAACAGAGGCTGTGATTTGGATTTTGACTTACCAGTCATCTGGTGCGTAATGTCTCGGAGATGTTGTTCGACAGAACACTCGCTCCGATTCTGCTGGGGTGGAGTCCGTCTGCCCGGTACAGCCTGGGTCGCTCCCAAAACAGATGCCAATTATTTACAAAGAGCAGTTTCTGTTCATTACACATTAACATTAGCCATTCATAAAATGCAAAAAGTCTACTGAACCTTTCCTTGTCTGTACGTGGGAAGCGGTCCGGACCCGAATGATCGTTGCTTTAGGCGCTGTGGTGCGTACCGTCTCGATCAGGCTCATGTAGTCCTTCTTCAGAACCTCGGTCTGCCGTTGCCTGATGTCATTCGCTCCCGCTTCCAGCACAGACAGCTCCGATGCGCGCGTGTCACCGCCCACGATCTCGGGAACCTGAGCGCGATATCGAGAACACGGGCACCGGGGAAACAGTGTGTGCGTACATTACCTTTACCCGAAGTAGCGCGGACATGACGGACCATGGATGTCCCGATGATCACGGCGTCATGACGTTCCGGCTCGCGAAGAGGGGAGAGCGGTTCCGAGTGGAGATCTCGAAGACCGGGAGGGCGGAGAGGTAGCTCTGGTCCTGGCTCGTGTCCTCCGCTGCGTGATCCATGCTCCACGGTGTTGTGCCGGAGTCGGAGTGAAAGAAGGCCGGGCTGATCGCGTCGTCCTGGGCAGAGGAGCATACGGAGTGGATGAGGAAGTACTAACAGAGTTAACGTTACTAACCACTGAGTTGTAAGCGTCGGCGCGTGAAGTTTCATGCGTTGAACGCCGGTCCAACAGCTCGGCTTGCTTCATCAGCAGACTGCGGATCTGCTTCTCGACGCGTTCCAGCTCCTGCTTCACCGTGAAGAGCTCGAATGTGTCCTCACCTGCACACAGAGGTAACGTTAGACTCTCATCCGATGTGTTCGCCATTATAAAAGATGAACAGTAAATTAATATCCCGACTAATTTAGGACTGAAATGCCGGATGCAACCCGTATCTTTTCAGTGAAACGGGGTGTAAAATGAGAAGGCCGATAGGCGAAGGGACACGCGTTGAATGCTAGCGGGCTAAAGGTGATAGAAAAATAGAAAGTGCTAGTTTATAAATGAGTGGTAAAGAAGAAAATCAAGGAATTAATTAAGAAATTCTCCAGAGCTACAAACACAAGTACAGATCGCACGCGTATGCGCCGTAAAGGCAGGTTCTCACAGCAAATGCCTATGCCCCGTTCATGCAGGCTCTAAGCAAAGCAAGTGAGAAGCCTTGAGTCAGCGTCTCGATAGGCGAAGGCCACACGTGGAATGCTAGCGGGCTAAAGGCTAGTAGCCTAGATTCGTAAAATTGGATCTAAGTAGCGATATCAAAGCAATCCAATTGTTTTTTATAAGGAATAGTATCGAGGATAAGTTCACATGATAGAAAAATAGAAAGTGCTAGTTTATAAATGAGTGGTAAAGAAGAAAATTAAAGATTAATGAAGAAATCCTCCGGAGCTACAAACACGAATACAGATCGCATGCGCCGTAATCAACTAAATCAAGTAGCATGTGGTCCAGATGGTTTCCCAGCAGAAGTCATTTTAGCTCCTTTACTTACAAGAGTGTTTCAGTATGCTTATGATGAAAAGAAATTGCCAAAGACAATGCAGCAATCTATTATCTCAGTAATACCAAAAGATCACAGGGATCCAGAAAACCCTGCATCATACAGACCATTATCAATTCAAAATACAGATTAAAAAATGTAGCAAGTGTCTTGGCAATGCGATTAAACAATGTGGTACATAAATTAGTTTCTGGGTCAATATATAATCGAAGGAGTTTTCATGTCCATGAGATTTATCTCGCAAACATGCTTATTAAAATAACATTTTAAAAGTCTTCAGTGTTCTTCATGATCTTGTCTTTACAAATTTCATAGTAAATTATAATGGAAATAAACATTTATTTATAAAAATTGACTAGATATCCCTAAAATGTCAACTAAATAACCATCCGAAATGAATTACAACCACAATCTCATTACCTAAAAAAACATTTAAAAGACGTATTCAAAAATATTTTTAAACATATTATTTACATTAAGTTGAGGTAATTGTGAACAATGTGTCTTTTTGGGCAATATGTCACATTTTCAATAGAAATTGACAAATTGAATGTGTGTCCGAGAAGTTGCTGTCATCTAAGTTACCCATAACAAATACACCCCTCAAGGAGGAGTGTGTTTTCCAAATTACATGACCTGCTCCACATGATGTCATTTCCTCCTGAAGAGAAAACTAGCAAGACTCCAAGGTATGTTCTCTCTCCACATTTTCAGTTATTTCACCTAAAGTAGTGCTTGGGGCAAATGTGTATTTATCATATGTCAACAATGTTACTACAATGAATTCATAAATAACTTTGAATTTCAATTTTACTCAGTTGTACATATAATATTCAGAAGAACCTCTCCGTAAAATGCCATGTGGTGTCTGGTGCTAGGCAACCATTTTGATTTTATCCCTAAAAACAGCAAAAATGTCAACTAGGTTACCAGTCACCTATGTTACTCTGCAAAGGTAACTTAGTTGACCAAGAGTAACATAGTTGACATTCATGACATGTTCTTATAGCTTTCAGGAGTTCATTTAATATTCTAATTGTACAGTAATATAAAATACTTTGCAAAAAATATTATAAAAGTAAACTTGTTTTCAGGCAAATGCCATGATTATCTGCTGCAGAAAAGCAGCGCCGTTACCGTGCACAGCGAGATGCTGATCCTGCAAAAAGGGAGGCATACTTGGCAAAAGGCCGGCAGAAATGGAGAGAAAAGAGGGAGCAAGGTGCATACTATAAGCCCATATCTGAACAGAGTGAGAGGGAAAAACGTGCAAAGAGAAAGGCCTGGAGAAGAGCCCAGGAACAGAGCAGACGCAGAAAGAAACAGGCTTCTGCTCTTGTTACCCCACCACTGAGTCCTGACAGCGAGGAACAGCCAGTTCCACAACCAGGAAGGTTAGAAGGTTATGTAGAAAGTACCTTAAACAGAACAATGTCTCATGAAAAAGTACTTTATAATGTTAGATTAAAATGCAAAATTACATGGTGGCATGGTGACAATTCATTTCAAATGCTTTAAGTGACACCTGCAATGTTAAAAAATAATTTTAAAATGTCTTCATGTAATTTCAGACAGAGAATACAAGGAAGAAGGACTAGAAGACAGTACCAGAAAATATACATTGAGAATCTCAAACTCAAGGAAAAGCTTAAAGCTCAAACAAAAACAGCAGACAAATACTGTAAGCGCTATGAACGGCTACTGTGCAGTGTTTACTCTCCTAGGAAAATAACAAAAAGGATGCTCAGAACAAGTCCAGTCAGTAATGATGTGTGGAGAACTCTGGTCTATCATCATGCACTTGTGAAAAGCCTCAAACAAAAATTTCAGTGCGCAGCAAAAGAAAAGACCAGGAACCTAATCGCCAGAATCGTATCTGGAAAAATATTGAAAAAATACAGGTTCCAGAAAATCATTCATGACACACTGGGTGTCTCAGCCAAACGATTCTGCAAGAATGTGAACACAAATGGGGACGAAATAGCCTGTTTTGCCAGGAAGAAATACATATCCACACACTCAAAACTGCAAGACCAGGTTGTTGCCTTTTACACCAGGGATGACGTAAGTCGTTCAACAGCAGGTAAAAAGCAGACCGTAACAAGGGGGAAAGTAAAAAAGCAGAAGCGGTTTATGACTGACACCATGAAAAACCTCCACAGGAAATTCCTGCTGGAAAACATCTCTAGCAAACTTTCCTATACACTCTTCTGCCGAATGCACCCATATTGGGTAGTCTGTCCAAGCATTGCAGACAGAGATACATGTCTATGTAAGGTGCATGAAAACTTGGAATTTATCGATGGAGAAACTTCATGGACTTAAACTTCTGGAGAGAACAGAGTTGGAATCTCTTGCTGAGGAAACTTGTTGCAATCCAACATTTAAGCCATGCATGTATGCGGAATGCAAGAACTGCAAACTACAGTTTGCACAGATTCAGAGCTCAAGATTCAGTCTGGCTATGATGGTCAAACCCAAGTTTCTTATGTGCAGTGGACAACTGAAACTGTCCTCAGAGAGAAGAAAAGTGGTGACAGCAAAGAAAAGTTGCCTGTGAACATCACCGTAAAGAGGGAAATGGAGAGTTCTTTGGAGGACCTGATTGAGACTTTCCAGAAACAGTTTAAAAAGTTCAAAAGGCACTTGTTCAACATCAAGACCCAGTTTAACTACTACAGGGAATTGAAAAAGAACATGAAGAGTAATGAATGCCTCATACACATTGATTTCTCAGAAAACTACTCTTGCAAGTATCACAAAGAGATTCAAGCTGTCCATTTTGCCTCTTCTCATCAACAAGCAACTCTTCATACAGGGGTCCTCTACATTGGTGGTGAGGAAGACCACTTGTGCTTCACAACAATTTCACCATGCAAAGAAAAGGGTCCACCTGCCATATGGGCACACATCTCCCCAGTACTTAACCATCTCAAGGAAACATACCCAACCGTGTCAATTATCCACTTTTTCAGTGATGGTCCCTGCTCACAATACCGACAGAAGGGCAACTTTTACATGTTGACAACTGAATTGTACAACCAGGGCTTCACTGCTGGCACTTGGAACTTTTTTGAGGCCAGTCACGGGAAGGGTGCCCCCGATGGGGTAGGAGGCCTTCTGAAGAGAACAGCTGACAGATTGGTGAGCCAAGGTGAAGACATTTCCACTGCTAAACATCTTTTCAATGCATTGGTAAACACCAATATAGCTGTCAAGATCTTCTACATTGAAGAGGATACAGTGGAAAAGGCCATACAGCAGATGCCACAACAACTCCCCGCTGTACCATGCACTATGCGGATTCACCAGGTCATCACGCAAGCCCGGGGAAACTGACATACCGTGATGTGAGCAGCCTGTTTCAACTAGGCAGATTCTGCAATGTCAGTGTTACCAAGCTCAGGCTTTCGACTTCAAAGTCAACTCTGCTGTTCCTGCATTGCAGCAAGAACAACCAGAACTTGAAATACAGTGGTATAGAGATGACATTGTTGGTCAGTGGTGTGTCATTAGATATGATGATGAGGTTTACCCTGGAACCATTGTTGAAGTGAGTGAGACACATGTTTATGTTAAGTGCATGCACAGAGTGGGGCACAATCGTTACTACTGGCCAATGCGAGAGGATGCGCTCTGGTATCCATTTGAGGATGTGCTCAGATTGATTCCTGCCCCACAGCACGTGACAGCACGTCATGTTGAAATAAAAAGAGATGTGTGGGAAGATATTGCCAAATCACATCTTCATGGCTAAGGACATTCACAAACACACACACACACGCACGCTAACAAACACGTGGCACAAGCACACCGTCAAGCACACACACACACACACACACATATAGACATCAGACGTGTAAAGTCCAGGTGCCAGAAAGTAAAAATCCTGCCATGTTTTTGGATCTGCCTCTACATCTAGAACAGGTGTTTTCACTAACAAGCTCATCTACCTGGTAGAGAAGCTGGTTTAGTGATGGTTGGAACAGCTGTTCGACAGGATTTCTACTTTCTGGCACCTGGACTATACACCTCTGATATAGGCTACACACACGCACAGATAAAGACACACACACACACACTCAAAGACATTGAAAAACAAACCATAATTGACCATGTTCTTGGGTTAGAAAATGGGGAGTGTGTTCCGTCTCCGCCGGTTTCATGGGTGCCTGGAAGTTGGAGGGTACGCCAATGTTTTTGAGATACATTTTGTTTGCACTATTAAAATTTTGATCCAATGCAGCACATGTATTCTGTTAACCAACAGAATAAAACACTATTTGGTTATTGTTGCTTATTGCAGTGCACTATTTTTTTTTTGTTCAATACAAAGCACTACTGTATTTCATTCCACAAACAAGATTTTCAAAATGTTTACGATGGTGGAATTTTTTTGTAAGTGCTGTTTTTGATCATTTTGTTGTTGTTGTTTTCTATGTTAGGATCTCTTGCTTATGATACTGTATATGTGTTTGTTAATAAAGCTGTGATTGATCCTTGTAAACTGATGTGCGTCTGTATTTCTCCTTTATGTTATGAAATATTCAACAGGTCTTGATTAAATGCAATAAAAAATTAGCTATAATAATTGATATAGTTTAGGAATGTTTTTGTTAAATACATCATCCTACTTTGTCATGTCCAGTCAACTATGATACTGGGCTGTCAATTAAGTTACCATTATGTTTTTTTTTTTTAAATATATGTATTTCAATGGTTCCCTAATCTCCAAGTAAATATTTTGAAACTGAGTAGCTGTCAAATATATACCTCAGCATAATTTCATCAAGAAAACTATCATGAATCAAGCAGTTTGGAAACAAAATATACAGACCGGTTACTTCAGTACTTGAAATTTGGGGTTTCAATTGAACAAAATGTGTATTTTCTTAATTAATTGGGTATTTTAATTGAAAAGGTAAGTAAATAGACACATATTCTTCCAAAAGTAATGATCTTTTTAAATGTCTGCCATTTACTTAAAGTTAAAACTTACAGGTTTTGTCCATAACATAGTTGACCAAATGAGTAAACTTCTTGTTTTTAAAAATAAATATCTGAAATCAATTATGCCTGAGCTTGGCAATGACTAAAAACTAAATATTTCAGGGATGGTTTATCAGGGAAGATAATAATATTTTGTAAATAAATATATTTTTTCCCAGAATTATTCAAACTCAAAATCTCCCACAATTATATATTGACCCTTCTAGCGATCAAACAGGCTTCATTAAGACGTGACAGCCTAGCGCCAATGTAAGGCGACTGCTTGGGATATTACATTATGTAGCATACAAAAAAGAAAAGGCAGCGGTCATTACAATGGACGCAGAAAAAGCCTTTGATCGCGTTGAATGGAAGTTTTTATTTAGAGTTTTAAAAGAATTTTCATTTAATGAAAGTTTCATAAATTGGATTAAATTATTGTATAAATCCTCAGGCAGATCTTCTGATTAACGGAAAATCATCTGAAACTTTCTTGCTGGAAAGAGGAACAAAACAAGGATGCCCTCTGTCCCCTCTCTAATTTAACTTAGTTATTGAGCCATTGGCGGTAGCAATAAGAGCGAGCGAGGAGATAGAGGGCATTGAAACAGAGAGCATTTCCTACAAGATATCGCTTTATGCCGATGATGTACTTTTATTTTTGAAGAACCCTGCCAAATCTATTCCTTTACTAACAAAAAGGATTGGAAACTTTAGTAAGTTTTCAGTATATAAAATAAACTATGAAAAATCATTAGCTTTTCCGCTATAGGCGATTGATTAAGCACATTAAGCTATCACCCTTTTAAGGTGACCACAAAAGGATTTAAATATCTTGGTATATATTTTTGTGCAGATCTTTCAGAATTGATAAAACATAATTTATTACCTATAATAGCTAAAATAAAAACTGACCTTCTAAGATGGACTAATCTTTCATTGTCTTTATTGGACCGCATAGCTACAATCAAAATGAATGTTTTCCCTTGCCTGTTGTATGTTATCCAAATGCTACCTATTCATATTCCATCCAAAATATTTACTAAAATACACAGTGCCGTAGGAATAATTTGTGTGGAATAATAAAAGGCCAAGGATGGAACTTTGAAAACTTTCAACTACCTACTAAAAAAAGGAGGACTTGGCATCCCAAATTTAAAATTTTATCATTGGGCTGCACAACTAAAATTTATGGTAGAATGGATTTAAAAAAAGTGATATCTGCTTTCCAGATTTGGAAGGTATAGGCCTGGACAGGGTTCAGTTAGAACACTTTCCGTTTATATGTTTCACAAAGATATATGCCAAGATTAAGAAAAATTATATATTGCAAAATATCTGTAGATCTCTTAGTGCTGTTCGTAAATATTTTGGGCTTGACAAATATATTTATTTCTGGCTCCCATTGCTAATAACCAAGATTTTAGACATACCTGTATTGATACTGGTTTTAATAAAAGGAGAGAAGCTGGTATCATAAGAATATTCTATATTTATGCAGATAATTCTCTTAAGTCTTTCCAAAAATTACAGTATGAATTTAATATTTTCCAAGCCCACTTCTTTCTCTCACAGTCCCAGAATCTGGAAGTTCCCTCTTTAGTCACCAGAGGGCACCCTCACCTGAATATTAACCCCATTCACTCCCTCAGCCGGTCTGACTCTAATCATCTACTCCAGCTGTTCCCTATCTAATGGGCTTTATAATCCGCTCTCTTGCTTTGTTCCTGGTGGAAGTTTTGCATTACCGTGAGTGATCAATTCTGAGCGCTCATATCCTGTATATTGTCTCTGTGGTTTGACCCTGTTCCTGTTCTCTGATTTCTCCAGTTTGCTGCCAGCCCTCCTAGACCTTTGCCTGGATTTCTGACTCTGATCTGCCCGCTGCCTGTCTCGACCCTTGCCTGTTTCCCTGACCATGCCTGCTCGCTGCCCGCACTGACACATACCTGTTCTGAATTACGAGAATTTGGTCTGCTGTTCCCTTGCTTTATCTGCCTTTAATAAACCACTCTAAAACTGCACATGAATCTCTCTGTTTCCTATGTCTCGCAACAGAAAACTTCGCCAAAACCAGATCCAGCAGATGTGTCTTCCTTGACCGCTGCCTATACAGCCCAAGCAAATCAGCTTGAAGTTCATCATCGCCAGCTGTCACGACTCACCGCTTTGACGGAGGAACTAGCCCAGGCAGTCTGCACTCTTCAAACACCCCCACCAACACCAGCACCGATGCCCATGCCATTGCTGGTGCACCCAGGCTGAGATGTTTCCACCACCAGTCCTCGTCTCGCATTGCCAGAGAAATTTGATGGGGATCCAAGCAAGTGAGGTTTCATTTTACAATGTTTCTTGTTCATCGCTCAACAACCCTCGCTGTATACTACTGAAACTGGCAAGATTGCTTTTGTATGTACGCTGTTCACGGGAAAGGCGTTGGTTTGGATAATGTCTGTTTGGAGAGAGGATGGTGCAGCATTCACGTCTTTTGAGAATTTTCTTCAGCGCTTCCGAGAGGTGTTCGAGCATCCTAACGAGGGTAAGAGTGCAGGCGATCGCTTGCTTGAGCTCACACAGAACAAATCTACCGCTGCTGAATATGCTCTCAGATTTCGCACTCTTACCGCGCAGACCACTTGGGTGAACGATACATTGAAACTGATTTTCCGTCGGGGCTTAAATTACGAGCTTCAGTCTGAACTGGCCTGCCGGTATGAGGGAAGGAACTTGGATGAATTTATTAACCTTACCATTCAAATTGACAACCTCCTTCATAATGGATGCGCTAATCAGCGAGGCTGGTCACCTCCGCATCACCTGTCCTTCACGTCTCCGTACTACAGTCCTGAGGTCGGTGAGATTATTATCTGATGCATCCATTCCTGACTCTTGTTTGTCCGTATCCATTGTACTTCACAATTCACGACTATGAGATCTTCACTAGTGCGCTGGTTGATTCTGGAGCGACTGGAAACTTTATCTCCAGGGATTTTGTTCAATCTCACAACATATCATTAATCTAATGTGTTTCCCCTCTCACAGTTCGAAACCATCGACAGACAACCGCTGGGTACAGGTAGTGACTCGCATCACTCAGGAGCTCCTCCTGCAGACAGGAATTCTTCATAGCGAGGTGATTCAATTTTATGTTCCCAACAGTTCTCATGTCCCTGTCATATTAGGACTTCCGTGGCTCCGCAAACATGATCCCCACATCAATTGGAGGCCCAATCAGAAGCCTGTCACACCAAATGTCTCAACCATGTTTTTCCTTTGTCTGTATGTGCACTGTCAGCACCCATCGAGTCTACTAGGTTGGCATGCCCTGAGAGGATCCGTCTAGAGAACCTACCCTGTGAGTATCACGACCTGATGGAGGCCTTCAGTAAACAAAAGCTTCCAAACTCCCTCCTCATCGGGCCAGCCGACTGTGCCATTGACTTGTTACCTGGTTATGCCATCCCCAAGAGCCGAATATTTCCCCTTTCACAGCCCGAGTCCGACTCCATGAAAAAAATATATCGAAGAGGAGTTAGCCAAGGGTTTCATCTGAACCTTCCCACCTCTCCTGCGTCTGCCGGATCTTTTTTGTAAAGAAGAAAGACGGGGGTCTTCGGCCATGTATCGATTCTCGCGCTCTTAACGATATCACTGTCAAGTTCCGCTACCCCTTTACCATTGGTACCAGCCGCATTTGAGTTACTACGTACAGCAAGGTTCTTCACCAAACTTGACTTACGCTGTGCATACAACCTCATTCGTATCAGAGAGGGGGACGAGTGGAAGACTGCTTTCTCCACCAACACAGGGCACTATGAGTACCTGGTTATGCCGTATCGGCCTGGCAAGCATTCCATCCGTCTTTCAGTCCTTTATTAGCGACGTGTTCTGGGATATGCTCCACAGAATGGTAGTAGTCTACATTGATGATATCCTTGTTTACTCTGACACCCTCAGAGGATCACGTGGAGACATGTTCGAGTGGTTCTACAGCGACTTAATCCAGCACAAGTTGTACGCCAAGGATGGAGAGAGTGCGAGTTTCACCAGACGTCAACAACTTTCCTGGGATATGTGATTCAGTCCTGATGGAGTCGCCATGGATGATGGTAAGGTTCGAGCAGTCCTGGAATGGCCACAGCCCAACACTCTGAAAGAGCTCCAATGCTTTCTTGGGTTCACCAACTTTTATCATCGCTTCTTAAGGAATTTCAGCTCCGTGGCAGCTCCCCTCACATCCTTGGTTGAAAAAGGGGCACATCATCTAACTTGGAATGAATCAGCAACTCGAGTGTTTTAACCTCTTTAAACAGCGTTTAACCTCTGCACCCATCCTGTCCCATCCGGATCCTGCGAGGTTCCCATTCTTGGTCGAGAGTCGACGCCTCCAGTACTGGGGTCGGTGCGATTCTTTCCAACGACAGGGAACTCCTCCCAAGTCTCGCCCTTGTGCTTTTACTCTCGAAAACTCAATCCCACTGAGAGAACTATGACGGGGACTCTGTCACAGTCCCAGAATCTGGAAGTTCCCTCTCTAGTCACCAGAGGGCACCCTCACCTAAATATTATCCATTCGCTCATCTCCTGTATATTGTCTCTCTGGATTGACCCTGTTCCTGTTCTCTGATTTCTCCAGTTTGCTGCCAGCCCTCCTAGACCTTTGCCTGGATTTCTGACTCTGATCTGCCCGCTGCCTGTCTCCCCGAACATGCCTGCTCGCTGCCTGCACTGACCCATGCCTGTTCAATGAGTTATGAAAATTTGGTCTGATGTTTCCTTGCTTTATCTGCCTTTAATAAACCACTCTAAAACTGCACATGGATCTCTCTGTTTCTGATGTCTCGCAACACTTTCAATATTTACAAATGACAAGTTATCTTAGTTCTAATGAATACTATAAGCAAGGTGGGAAAACATGAGCTGCATAGCATTTTATTAAAAGCAGCAGCATTGAAAAGTAAAACAATGACATAAATCTATGACCAAGTTACAGCAAATAATAAAGGTTTAATAAATATTAAACAAAGCTGGGAACTTGACTTTGGTCTTACAATGGAAGACCAGATATGGTGCAAAGTATTAGAACATGCTAGACGAATTACTAAATCAAAAAAATCAAATTAAATACAATATAAAATCATTAACAAGCTGCATGTGACTCCTTTAATTCAAAGTAAATATGACACGTACAAAATTACCTTGAAGTGTAAAAGAAGCATTATTTCCATTTAATATGGACCTGTCCTCTAATTGCATCATTTCTGGTCTTCGGTTGTTCAGGAAATTGAAAAATTGTTTGGGATTAAAGTGCCATTGGATCCTAGATTGTGCATTCTTGGTGTAAACAATTATTGTGTGTTGGATACAAAAATAATATCCATAATGTTGTATGCTGCTCGTCTTTCCATACTTCATGTCTGGATTGAAGAATACTCTCCTACTTTAACTTTTTGGCGTGAAAAACTCTTGTCACTCTTACCATACGAAAGATGACATAATGTACTGGAAGGAACTCTGGATATTTCTGTAAATGATTGGTCTCCCCTTAAAGAGTATTTTGGACATGAAGGGCAAACAGATAACATGTAATAATATGGACTGAAACCAAGAAATGTGTATTTTTTTGGATTCCCGTTCGAACATTTATGTGTGATACCAGTGTATACATGAAGAAATTTATAATGTTGATGTAGTCAGACCTGCAATTATTATTTATTTGTTATTTTATTTATTTATTTATTTATTTATGTATTTTTTTCTTCTCTCTTTTTTCTTGTTGTGGTAAGAGGGAAAAGATGTGAAAATAAAACAGTTAAAAAAAAAAAAAACACAACTCTCCAAAAAGCATACAGCAGGGCCAAATCTGCTAATCAGGGAATCACTTTTAGAAAGAAACCCTCCTGAGCCTGTAAAAGATAGACCCATTTTTGTTACTACATAGTACGGAGGTAGAACAAATCAAGAGAATAATAAGAAATAACTTGGGGTATTATAGAAAGTGATTATGTACTTGGCCAGCTGTTTCCTGAGCCACCTTTGGTCACTTTCAGAAGGTGTCCTACAATTTGTGATAAACTGGTTCAGAGTTATTTGAAACCAGAAGGCCAACAAACATGGCTGGGATCTAAACCCATAGGGTCTTATAAATGACACCATTGTAATCACTGCACAAATGTTATACAGAATAAAACCTTTGATGATATTTTTATCTGAAAACAGTTCAATATTAACCATTTCATAAGCTGCAAAACTGTGTTTGTTATATATAGACTGGAATGCCCTGAATGCAAAGCGTTTTATATTGGAAGGAAAAGAGACGTTTGCAGGACAGATTGCCTGAAACACAAGTATGCAATCCGCATAGGCAATATGAACTATCCTATGGCGAGACATTACATGGAATTCCATAAGAGTGATCCTTCTACTGTACAGATTTGTGTAATTGACCATATCAGTACTATCATTAAGAAGAAGGGACAGGCAAAAACTTTACTAAACCAGAGAGAAAGTTTCTGGATTGAAAAACTTCGGGCAAATAAATATCCAGGCCTGAATGAAGGACTCGATCTGAGTGTTTTTCTCTAAACGTTGGTGTATTTCTCTATTTGATTTTGTTTTTGTTTTTTGTAGTAATACATGCATTTCTTGTAACTTTCATGTTTTTCACAAATATGTACTAAGCGGAGAGGAGGCCTTCTAGTGGCCTTTGTTATCTTACAATTCTGAACATACTGTTGTCATTTGCCAAATGGAGGTTTCTGATTGGTGGTTTGAGACCTTATAAGGCTCTTCCTGTTTTTGAAATGTAGTGACTCCCGGATAAAGGCTTGTATGCCAAAATGCGTGTTTTTGTGTTGATTATGACCAAGCCATAGAAATAAAGGCTTTTAACTTTTTCTAAAGAGAGTGCCTTGGATGTTCCTGTTGATTCACAGAATTGTTTAACAGTATCTTCATTTTCCACAATTCTAAATATTGATTAGCAACAGCTCAATGGTTATCAAATGCTAGTGAAGAGATTATCTACAGAGTGTCGCAGTCACACTAGTTTGCTATTAGTGATAGTAGCCCTGTGGCATCATCACATCACTTTCAGTACATATATAAACCACAAAGTTGACTATGCAGTTAGTTTTAGCAGTATGGAAATTGAGTTATGTTCTTTGATTTTGCTCTCATTTTTCTAAAACAGACTGTTTTAAACTGTTTACCCACGGTTTCATTCTTAACAGCAGCATTCTTATTGTAATGTCGGGTGTGACTGTAATGTTTATGTGGTGTTTTCTTTAAACTTTCCCCATGATATCTGTTTCCCATGTCATGTTAGTGAACTCTGTAGGTCTTCTCGCCCTCTCTTTGGTCATATACAACAGTATTCACAAAAATTAGTTTGATTTAATAACTTTTTAATAACTTTTAATGATATTCATTCTTTGTTTTTGCTGCATTTAAAAAAAATACTACATGATGTAAATTATGAAATATTTCAGAGATCCTTTGAGATCCTTGTAACGTGTACAGGGGTTGTCTTCAGGAAGCCACAAATAACTATGTCCTGCATGTCACCAGAGAGAATTCAGTCAAAAAATATTTTTCATTTAACACTGTTGTATTAGCTTTGTCATTCAAACACAATAAATTGTGTTAATTAATCTGACTTGAAACAGTTGATTTTGACATAACTCAATATTTTCTTGTCTCATATACCAAAAATAACATTTGATGCTTGTTCAATATAGTTAAGTAAATGGAGTTAATCCAAACACGATTCTTTTCAACCATTTTTCGTAATCCATTTGGGTTGAGATTACATAAATGAGTTTAGTCGTGTTAAAATAGCAATATAGAAAACTAGGAAGAGGATTTCCCCTTCCCATTATTTTCATCAGGATAAAAACTGGTACATAGATAGACCGTTCTAAAGTTTTGGTGCTAAATAGGAAAAGGATGTACCACCAGCAGTCAAATTTAATATTCTAGGTATTATCAACTGGGTGGAATTTTGAGATCGCAATAGACATGAAGGACTATAATGCGTTTAAGAGCTCGCTCAAGTACTGCAGAACTAAACCATTTAGTGCTTTGTAAGTAATCAGCTATATTTTAAAATTTATACAATGTTTAATAGGCAGCCAATTCAGTGTTGATACAACCGGGCTATTATGGTCATAGTCCTGGTAAGAACTCGGAGCTGCAGCATTTCAAACCAGCAGTAGTTTGTTTATTCAGGGCAACCACCCAGTAGAGCATTACAATAATCTAGTCTTGATGTCATGAACGCATTAACTAATTGTTCCACATTTGTCAATGAGAGCATATGGCGTAATTTAGATATATTTTTTAGATGGAAAAATGCGGTTTTACAAATACTGGAACACGTGACTTTCAAATGAAGGTTTGATATCGAAGAGCACTTATAGACTTTTAGTAATTTCTGGTTTAAATTGAGAATCCCATCCCTTTACTAACCACTTATCCTATATATACACATTGAGCAATAACATATCTTGAAAACTAGCATAATTTAAGCAAGAATTAATAATGGTGGACTACATTTATTTCAGAAGAATTTTGTCTGTAGTGACCACTGTTTTTGTCAGTCAGCTTTCCATTCACATGTGTAGGGTGCTTTGTGTGTGGAAGACCATTTTTGACCCAGAAAAAAACCCTCTAAATGTTAACAAATTTGGCCTGAAAAATGCATGTTTCAGTTAAAATATGTATTGTGGTAGCTAATGATTTGCAGCATACAAAATACTTTTTGAAACCAGATTTTATGTTTATTTAGAAAAAAAGTGAAAATACAGAAAGTCAATGCGTTAACAAACAACATAATTTCGCATAATACCACTTTAAACAAAACTATTACTGTATAGTCTAAATACTGTATAGTAGAACATACTTCTGGTTTGGGATCAGTTAAACGTGCCTGGATCAACATAGGCATAGGCCAGGAAATCTCCTAGTTTGTTCCCTTTATCGTCATAGTGAAACATTCGAAAGCACTGTTCACAAAACAGGCAGGGGTCCGTAGGGGCAAGAGCATCACTGGTTGTTATCCACCTGCCAAAGATAAAACAACTTCCTTTCAGTATAAAAAATCAATAAATTAAGATTAATACATTAATAGAACTGTTCAGTTTTGAATACTCAAACTCAGAAACCCAGTTTCACCTAACCACTCACCCCCCATCCTAGACATCCTACACTGAAACCTTACTGTAAAAATACCAAATTGTCTTAGTTTCAAGATATAAATATGAAGATGTACTTAAGCATACCTTTGAAATTTCAAAAGGTGTTTAAACCATTATAGAAATTTATCAATTTTAGATTGATAAAATTAATGCTTTAATGAAAGTAAAAACATCTGCCCATTGGCAGGATATAAAAATAAAATGGAGAATAATATATTATTATTATTAATAATAATAATATAATATTCTCTCTTCTGGGCTAGCAGTCCAGATTAAAACACAAACATGATAAACACCAACGTGAACACAAAAATCTAAATTCAACGGAACAGAATTGAAATTGAAGTGGTCAAAAGAAAAAAATCAGCTAATGAGTGATCTAAAAATCGAAACAGTCTGGATTATAGGGTATTTATAATTACACATTAATTTTATAATAATAATAATAATACTCATGATGATACAGTGCATGGTCTTTACTGCAATATAGATGACACTGAAACTGTTGTTATATTGACAGAGTATAAAACAGAAGATAATGAGACACAGATAAAACGAAGAAAGAAATATTACACATCAATTAGGAGTTAAATCTCAAAGAAGACAATAAATAAACAATGTTTAGAATTTACAGGACTAGTAAGTTTACACAGAGGTAAAAGACATTTGGAATAGTTTATTTTCTATAAACCTCACTTTTTATATTACATTCTCAGTTTGGGAAAGAAAGGGACCCACATTTTCATAAACAAATCATGCCGTCCTGAGACTCTATATAATCACACATTCATAACTAGCAATATTTGACATAAGTTCCAACCATTCTATGCTGGAAATGGTTGGAACTTCCAACATGGACTATGCTGATGTGATCTATGGTAACACCTCTGGAACAATTCTCCGTCCTCTTAATGTTTTATAAAATAGTCTTTGTAGATTTGTGCTTAGGTGTTCTCATAGAACTCACCACTGTTTAATGTACGAGTCATTGAACTGGCTTATGCCGAAGAACACAAGACAACTCCACTGGTTAACACTTTTTTTCAAATGTATTCATTTTAATTTTCCATCATATTTGAAAGACCTTTTAATTCCTTTCAGTGCTCGATACAACCTAACTTCGAGACTCGAGGGCTCGAGACTAACGGCGTCTTATCGTCCTGGGGACGATAGAAAATGTGTTTAGGACGAACAGAAATATTCTCCAGGACGCCTACAGGACGAAAGACATTGTGTGTGTGTTTACAGGGCTCGAATTTCAGCACAGGATTGCAGGTATTGCGCATAATTCTAATCATTTCCACAGGTCTCCTATTTATATTTCGCGATATTCCCGCAATCGTAATCAACACAGATTATAAATTCAAATCATTCTTTTATTAACCATCTGCCATACGCAATTTCACAAACACCCTGAGTGTTCAGCGGTGCCGCATCTTCCAACTCTTCTCTCAAAATACTCTTCGTGTTGTGGAAGGCAATCATCAAGCGCTGCCGCGATACATACACACTCGAGTTCAGGAGTCGGGACATGACGGTATATTCACTTGCACAATAGGGCCAGCAGTGCATCGTGAATGAAGTTTTACCATTTGCACGTCTTTTTAGTCTTACCAGTTTCCGAAACATTCAAGCGATTTTAAACTAATCAGTGCTCGTGCGCTCTCTGGGATCATTTTCTATATGCGCACATTCATAGAAAATCCGCCTCAAGAACAGCTGGCCAGGAACAAGTTATTTTTCATGGTTTGTATTGCTTTAGCACGGAAAACTGTGTCGATTTCGGTCTTCGTGAGTATAATAGTCTAAACATAGTCGGTTTTTGTCTTTAATAAGCATAAAACATATGCCAGTATAATGAACTCAGAATTCGTGCACTTGCTCTTAAAGGGACAGCAACTATATGTGACGGTCATTCATTTTGTCGTCAAAACAACGAAAGAGAGCTTTAAAAAAATGAATCAGGAATAATAGCCTAACGTATTTAATTTATTCAGGACTAAAATACTATCCAGTGTTATTTTATGATTATTTTATTCAGTTTCTGTCTGAAAACTAGTGTTAGACCTATTCCAAAACTTTACTCGTTATTTGTCTTTATTTGTATCTTTATTCTATTGTATTTATTTGTGCAACTTTTCTCAATTTAATTGAACAATTTAAATCAAGCTTCGTGTTGTGTAAATTCTTAACAACATTACCCCATTGTAGAAATGCAATGAGTGCAAACATTTAGGCAAGATAAATTCATTTGTTTGGCAAAAATTAAGCTATTTTTTAAGTAAAGGAAGTTAAATCTGTATCTGTATTGCATGTTCAAACTTTAAAATCATTCATATTAACTGGTTAATTGATTTTTTCTCTGGAAGTATGTAGGTTTGGAAATTTTAGAGAAATTCTAAATTAATGCATTACAGTTGAACTAAATTTTAGTCATCAGAATTATTTTATTAAATTAACAGCTATGAATGATAATAACAAAGTACAGAAACAAAATATTTATTTTGAGACGGTTGACATTCACTTTAGGACGGTTCAAATTGTTTTTCAGGACGGTTCCAGGACGGAGGTGAAAAAAGTTAGTCTGGAGCCCTGCAACCTAAGGAACATGGACCAATTGTTTCTAGTCACACCTAGAATCAGTATCGAAATTGATCGTCGAGCATTTAAAGGGATACTTCAGGATTTAGCATTAAGCTTTGTATCAGTAGAAAACCAGTAGTATTTTTGAATTACTTCTTTTTATATCTTTAAATCATCTTTAATTACGCATCTTCAAACACTCTGAAGATGAACACTTAGGTCTAATACTACTCACTGTCCAGTGTACTGTGTGTATAGTATATGTGTATGTATATGTGTGTGTGTATATATACTATGTATAGTGTATGTGTGCTGGGCAAGTTAACGCGTTATTATCGACGTTAACGTCATTTATTAATTAATGCCGATAATTTTTTAACGCGCGTTAACGCAGCTTTTTTATATATATTTTTTAAAGTCCGTTGCTCACTGGCTCTGAATAACAGGCCTACAGTCAGAACCATGGATCACAGGAGGGGTGGGATGTTGGTTCAGCCAGCTACCACCCCAAACAAGCAGTGAGAGAGGCTTTGGCAGGTTGTCTGCAGGTGAATAGAAGGGAGACAGGCAGTGCTCTTGCAGAGACGAGTGAATGACAGCGCGGATCAGTAACCAACGGCTTCTGTGCGCGACGCACGGTAGCCTTTTAACTTAAATTAAAATGATATAACTTTACCTGATAGGCCTGTGTTTAGTTGTTTAGTTTTAGCAGGGTGCTCTGCCATGTGAATTCCCTTCTGTTGATGTCCTGAAAACTATTTAGATTCTGGAAACTCACAAACAGCGATCCGAGGGATCAGTCTCTCTTCGCAATGATTTGTGTTGGCTGCGCGTCGTGTACGAAAAGTTGGACAATTCAACGTCGGCAACACGGGCGGGCGGCGTGCGTGCCGGGAGCTTGAGCCGCAACAGTTTCACAGGAACGGCACCCGCCTGTCGCTGCACCTTGTGCTCGAACCACTTCACCTCACTCTAAATGCTGACTTATATTTCTGCGTCAGGACCTACGCCGAGAGCCTCTTTGGTTTTCATTCAGTACTTCTGCGTCGTTGTCCGCGTTGACGCGCAATCATGAGAGCATGTGAAACCCGGGGAGCGATTCTAGCAATCAGCAGCGCTTGAGGTCAGGCTACCGCGTATTGATGCGATTGTTACATTTTTGGAGAGGTGCACGTCAGGGTCAGCGCGCTGCTACACACAGCCTACGGCATAAATTCGAATGCAGAATTATAATGGGCTTTACCTCTGTTTAATGTAGCCTAATCTTGAGATTACGTGGGAAAACCATGCCATGACCAAACCTAAGCTACTATCAGAGAAGTAACGTAGGTCGACTTATATGTGTAGTGGTCATGACCTCTGACTACATTGACTCTTTCTGCTGCTCCCTGATAAAAGAGACCAGTTGAGAAAAAGAAGAAGAAAACTGGACTAGATTTTAACTAGATAAAAGGTAATCCCCTGTGCCAAATAGCTTTGTTTTAATATTTGATTTGATTACATTAATGATAAGTTGAGATTGGAAT
>JAQIUQ010007412.1:5000-10000 GCA_030378365.1 Hybognathus amarus | reverse complement strand
AGAGAGAACACAGCCTTGTGGAGAGCTGGTTGAAGTCACTGATATTTCAGAAAGATGTCTATTTACTCTCACTCTCTGTGTCCTATTTGTGAGAAAGTCCAGAAATCCAGCCCACCAAGTTACAGTCCCACCCGAGATTTTCTATAAGTTTCTGCACCAATAAATGGGGCTGGATGGTGTTGAGAGCAGATGAAAAATCCACAAACAATAGTCTAACGTGGTTTTTGTTACCCTCTACGTGCTTGTATATGAGGTTAAGCGAAAGTTATGATGGCGTCCTGCACCCCCTGTTGGCTCTATATGCAAACTGCAAGGGATGAGAAGATGTTCAACTCTACCAAGCAGTTCAGATTTTATCAGTTTTTTCAAAAGACTTCATAACTAACAAAGTTAGAGCCACAGGTCTGTAGTCATTCAAAATCTTTGGATGGTTACTTTTCACAATGGGAATAATTATAGATTGTTTCCACATGCTTGGGACTCTATGTTGACACAAAGACAAGTTAAAAATATAATAAAAAAATGGAGCCTAACTGATCCGCACAAAGGGTCAGCATTACGGCTGCTAATGTTGTTCGGAACCAGGGCTTGTGCATGTCTTATTATGTTTAAAAGTATTCAGTGGTAAAAGGACCAGAATTAATTAAACTGTCCCTTAATGCACCTGTTTCTTTACTGTAGTCATGTACATCGAATCTAGAATAAAACTTATTAAACTCCAGTGCCAGAACAGAATATGCGCAAAACCTTCTAAAAATATCTCTTTCTTTGATTTGTCATTAAGTCCAAACAATATTTAACACTATCCCAGCTGAGCCCAAGTTATCAGTTCTTAGTTGTCTTTCTACTTTATCTTTGTAACCCAATTTACACCTTTTTATTTCCCGTTTGATTTCCTTTTGTATAGAGTTTAATTCCATAACACTGCCTTGTTTAAAAGCATGTTTCTTCTTATTGAACAGGATTTTTAGATGCTTGCTTACCCAGGGTTTACTGTTTGGGTAAATCTTTACCTCCCTATCTGGAATTACAGTATCTTCACAGTATGAGATCCAAGAACAGACAACATCTGTGAGCTCATCTAGGTCCATTGATGATGAACCATAGTTCCTATTTCTTTGTTACATTGCCAACATATTGCAGTATCTCTCAGTTTAATTTCTAGCCAATCTATTGGAGTCCAGTAGCATCTATTCAAAATTTTTGAATTTATCAGCTGGGATTGAAATTCACAAACATTAGTATGCCATTTTGATACAACCTGTTTCCTGTTTTCTTCCTGATCACCCCCCCCCCCCCCTCATAAGAGGTTATCTAAATAACATATTCCTTTTTAGCCCACTGCATCCAGCAGAAAGCCCTCCTATCTATTCAGTAATTTGGTGTTGTGCCACACCGAAGATCTAGTTGTTAGCCACGGGGTTTGTTTTAGAATGTTGGTGATACAACTTCCAGCTATCCCTAGTAAATTTAAGAACTGGATTTTCGTCTGGTATTGATCGGGCAAGCTGTGTCAAGGAGGCCTCCGCTGGAAAGGGGGCAATTAGTTATTTTTCAATATGCACCCAGACGGGGGCTTCGTTGAAAGCCACATTGTTTTTAGCCAGCTGCGAGAGTGAGAACGACCAATGATACCAGTCAATTCTGGGAAGAGAAAGCCCGCCTGAACCTTTAGCAGAATACAATTTAATACGATTAAAAGGGGGTTTCTTCCCTGCCAGATGAAGGATTCTACATATTTATTGTATTCCTTCAGAAGGGATGGTGGCAACACAAGGGGATGTATGATACCCTGTATGATACCCATGTATGATAGATAATTAATTTTAGGTACGATTTACCATTTTGACTAAATTAATCCGAACCAGAATGGACATTGTAAGTTTACTCCAGTTCTGTAACAAATTTTGGATATCTTGAATAATTGGTTGAAAGTTGGTCTGCATTATTTCTCCAATCATGGTATAAGTTTAATTCCCAAATAAACCATGCCTGATGAGACCTGCCTAAATGGCCATTGGGCCCCTGTTATCCATTTTTAGTTTTTTCAATTACCCTGCATCAACAATATTCTCTCAAAAAATACAAACATGTACATACGAATGACGCAATTGTGCGTGAACAAGCAAATCCACAAAGAAAAAAATAATAAATCTACCGAATTAGATAAACATATCTAAATGCTTTCTAAATTAACTAAGAACTAAAACTAAGTTGAAGTGTCATCTAAAATGTAAGACCTTTCATAATTTTTATGGCCTTAAATTGTGAAAATTTAATTTAAGACTTAAGAATCTGTGGGAAACCTGTTGACTAGACATGTGCCAATATACAGTAATAAGGAAACATCACGATAAGAACGTGTTCAGAACCGGCATTCAGGAAACGGGATGCACTGCACTCTTTTTACACTATGTGAAAAGTGTAGGGGAATGACGTGGAAGAGAAGAGATTGTTGAATAAAATCATTATTTTTGAGGGATTTTGCACACAAAAAGTATTCTCGTCACTTCATAACATTAAGGTTGAACTACTGAAGTCACATGGACCATTTCAACAATGCCTTTACAATTGTCTACCTACTGGCCCTGAAAGAGGTAATCAAGTTGCAGTCTACATGGGGTCAGGAAACCCTCGGATTTCATCAAAAATTTATAAATTTCTGTTCAAAAGAACGACGAAGGTCTTATGGTTTTGAAAACAATATGAGGGTGAATAATTAATGACAGAAAATATAATTTTTGGGTGAACTAACCCTTTAAGTTGCTAACAAGTTGTTACATAAGTCATGCACACAAACTCACATCCTTTTGGTAGTAGTTGTCCTTATCTAGCAACTTTATAGAAGCCCAATGAAAACCCAAACAGAGTTTCAAACATAGCCTTTCTGGATGGCCTATAAATTGCGGCAGTTACAGGTTTACCTGCTGATATGAGATGACACACAGAACACTTCCGAGTCACGACTCTATGCTTGTGAGTGATGAGCGGGTAGAGCTTTATGTCCAAACAGTCATCCTGATGGACCAGTCTATCACCATATAAAAGACAGAAACAAATAAAATTAACCACCATTCACACACTATTAAATCCTTGACTATGACTTTCAATAATCTGTTACCTTAATACACTTGTAGCAACTCATAATGTAACTAGATGAAAAAAAAGTTTTTCAAGACAAACTTTGATGTTAGCTTGAGAATGCCTGACTAGAAAGTTTGAAGAAGTTTTAAAAGCTCTAAGATTGAAGGTTTTGAGGGCAATACAATCTATCAGAAAACAGATAGACCAGGGGTATTCAATTAAAGTTCCATTCAATTAAAGAGGTCCCAGTCTATATATTTCCTTCCTAGTGAAGGTCCGGACAAAAACGTCAAAATTCCGGTTCACATGGACACGGGAAGCGAATCATTTTAATTTCCTATTTTGATTTTAATTTCCTATTTATCACTGTAAAGCTGCTTTGAACTAATTTATATTGTTAAAAGCGCTATATTAATGAAGGTGACTTGAATTAAGTTTTTAAACGTACTGTAAGGGAATACACTTTTTTAATATGAAATGCTTTCGGTGACTTTATATGTGCAGTTACTATGCTTTGTAATTACGTTATGGGTTGCTACAACACCAATTTGCAATTCTTTTAGAAGTAGAACAAAATCTTTTTGAATCTTTGGAAATAAATGTGTATTAAGTCTTGGAAAAATTAGCATGAAATGAAAAAGGGCTGACCTGACATCAGTGAGGATAACAACATGCTCACAATCACCCTGGTGAGTGTATAAATATGGAAACCCAACTTTCATCTTCAGGTCATCAGAAAGATGTGTCCTCCATCTTAGCAGTCTTGAAATCTGGAAAGTCTCTGGTTCTGGCCCATTCTTTGTGTGGTCCTTCAACAAATACAGACATTTTAAATCTGAATAATCCAATTCTTTTAAATCCATTTAATTGCTATTGACAAAGAGACAGAAAATAACTGGTTATTCAAATGAAATAAGGATAGGGAAAAAATGAAGTGGTGACTACTAAGTATAAAAACAAAATATAGCTGCAAACAGTGATTACGAGGTCACAGGCCAGTGGCACCAGCAACCCCAAGTGCCTTAGGTGACAGCCGCCTTTGGCCCTTGAGATTTCAGTTCGCATTTTTGAACCAAATGGTTCAGTTGGACTATTTTTCCTCCTGACCAAAATTTCGTTATTTCAAATGTCAGGCGTGTCATGCGTGGCAAGCGCGTTCATAATATATAGAGACACTGGCGTGACCACAACATTGCCCAACATCAAATGGCAAATGTAATGCAAGCGGAACGAAACTGAGCTACTCATTATTGTGTGGTTGACGGACCGTTTATCAGTTTAGATAAATGCAGCGTGAGACAATGGATCATCAGCACTGTTACTACACAGCCAAATCCAGTAAAGAAAACATTTTAATTTGCCACTGAAGTAACAACATCGCTGCGAGTCAGAAACATTCACATTTCTCCGTTATTAGCGGATAAAACAGCGCTGACGTGGAAACCAGGAAGAAACATTGTGCCATGAATGAACTATCCAGGTACTATCCTATTATAATGCTTTCAAGTAACATCACGTCGGTTTTATTTTGACATTATGAATACAATTGCTGCCCTCAAATGTTGATCTGAACTAAAATAAACCTTTGTTTATAACTACTACAATATTACATTTAATTATGTCCAAGGAGCCAGTTTTGTTTTATATACTCTCTAAGAAAAGTCAAGTAACGTTATAGCTCCATCATAAGTTAAAAAATATCATACTTTATGATGTTAGTTTAAAGAAAAATATAATAAAAAAAAATAAAAAGGAAATTTATCTCCCATTTCTTTGTTTTTGCTGTATTGGAAACGTACCGAAGCCGTATCAAACCGAACCATGACACAGAGTGTATCGTATCAAACCGAACCGTGAATTTTGTGAACCGTTACACCAAACACACACACACACACACACACACACACACACACACA
>JAQIUQ010007411.1:7500-141531 GCA_030378365.1 Hybognathus amarus | reverse complement strand
TTACCTTTTTTAAAGATTATTAACTGGTTATGATATTCTCAAAATGGTCAAATATCTGCCAAGTTGTATAGTAACAATGTCTTTGTTTCCGCAGTAGTTTAAATTTTGATATTTTTAGGTCAAAACTCGTTCGTGTCTGTCAGTCATATAATGGAGGTCTATGGTCACCACCTCAAAGAGCATGCACAGAAAAGTCCAAATTAAACATGATTTAATGACTCGTAAATGTAAGTACACATTGATGGCCTAAGAGCATCAAAACGAGCGGGTTTGTGTGAGAAAACTAACAGTATTTATATCATTTTTACCTCTTGTAACCACAGCCACAAAGGACCCGTGCCCAGATCACTTGGACGTGGCTGTGGTTACAAGAGGTAAAAACTATATAGAATACTGTTACGTTTTCTCACACAAACCGTTTGTTTCGTGTCTTAGGCCATCAATGTGTACTTACATTTACGAGTCATCAAATTATGTTTAATTTGGACTTCTCTGTGCATGCTCTTTGAGGTGGTGACCATAGACCTCCATTATATGACTGGCAGACAAGAACGGTTTGACCTAAAAATATAAAAATTGAAACTACTGCTGAAACAAAGACACCTACATCTTGGATGCCCTTGAGGTAAGCTAAAACATATAAAAAATTAATTTCAAAGTGAACTATCCCTTTAAATGATTTATATTTAGAACTTAATATGTAATTAAAAAATTATAAAAAAAAATTAAATAAACTATTTAATATAATTAATTTTTTATTATTTCATATATTTAACTATTTACTAAGCGCACACCATTCGGAAAACATTGCATTCTGTTTTAAGTGTTTTATTTTTGTCCAAACATCTGATAATCTTCCTACAAAACGTCACATTAAAATGGAGAAAATGTTATGCCTTGTAAATGTTAGCTACATTCAAACACTCAACGCGCATCTTGGGTAATCGATCGTTTAAGTTTGTTTTGCAGTCCCTGACACACAAAAAGAGGACATCGGTTTGTAATTCATTGGGATCCAGTGGACCGTACTCAGAGAACGTCTGCACTGGTGGCCAAGAGATTTTTGCTCAAAATGAAAGATTGATTCTTTCAGACTGTGTGTGAGTTTAATCATAGTGGCAAAATTGATTCATGAAATTTATGACTGAGTCTGACTTTGAAGAAGCCTCCGGAAAAGTTAGGAAGAAATCTCTTGATTTCTTTTTTCATCCTCTTTGTGACACATTTTTATGAGTAGCTTTATAAAGTTATGAATGCCATTCTTGCAGATTTTCAGCCTGTAGAAATACAAAACAGAAGTAAAATCTCCTCTTCAGTGACTGCAAAATTATACCACGATACAAATTACACCGCCGACGTATGAAATCAAATCACCTTCCGGAGAGATATTAAAGAAATCCTAACTTATCTCGCCTTTTGCGACTAGGAATCATCCGTGAAGAATACTTTAGCTCTATCTTAGGATACAGAGAGAGCTTATGAGAGCTACCCTTCCACAGAGGATGCTGGGATTGATTGTACAGCCCATGCAGTCAGGGGGTCATGTTGTCTTTTTGCCTGTTATTGACGCTTCTAAAAAGAGGCTCACAAATTGCTCTGTTTACCCTGAGAATTCTGGCCCGAGGTTGAGCCGACCTGTAAAGTTGTTACCATGGCAACATCTCCCTCCGAGCTTGATGAAGGCCTGTCAGCATGGTGAATTATATTTTAACTAATGGCTCATAGTGCACAAACATCATTTCCCCTTAGTGTGCGGCTGGCGTCTTTAAACCGTCTGTAACCGAAAACTGTGAGGCTAAAGATTTTGAAATGCTTTTATGACCTTGTGGCTCCAATAAAAACACTAATAATATCAACTATTATAAATATGTGTTGGTGGGCACAGTTTCTGTTGTGACGCATTTGTGAGTTACAACTTACTAGTGTGTTGTGAGCAAACATTGGTTTTGTTTTATACAAAAAAGTAGTTGGCAGAGGCTAATTACATTAACTCTCCAAAACATGGGATTGTCACGAATAGCGTGGCAGAACGTTTTAAGGCGAATCGGACCCGTTTTCGAATTCGCCGAACTTGCTTTACTCCTTTTCCCCATCCCTTTTCCTTGAGCTTTTGACATCTTATGGTGTGTTCACACCGAGCGCGAATGAGAGCGTCAAATACGCGTCTATCGCGTCTCAGTTAGACGCTTGAAAATTCGTTCAAGTTAAAATTTTTCAACTTGCGCGGAAGACATTCGCAGCAAATGCGTCGCCCAATTCACGTAATTTGCAACGGCCTGCGCAAATGATGCGTCTATTCGCGTCTTTGCATTGACTTTGTATGTAATCTACTCGCGCAAGTAATTAAATTCGCGTTCAGTGTGAACACACCATAAGAGGTCATCAAAGGATTTGCAGAACGATTATCATTACGGTTGGCATTTTACAACATTGGACGTTTTCAAAACAATTTTCCCCAAGTGCATTCGACGGGTGAGTTGAAACTCATTATAATATGCAAAACTGTTATCCACTCACAGCAGTGGGCGTTTACTTCCAAGTCTTCAATGTGAGACGCCCATAAAAACTGAGCGTTTTTGAGCTAGGCTCAAAACTCAGGTAGAAAATAGCCTATTACTTATTCATTTTAATGTTTTCGAATGCAAAAACCAAGCGAACGACATAAGTTGACCTCAGACAACAATATAATAAAATTTAAAAAGCCAGTTCATGACCCCTTTAATAAAAATGAAGAAAATACTTCGAAAAGGAATAGAGTGTCTAATGTGAGTTTATTAATAAAGTATTTTTTGTGGTTAGGGGTAGGGAGGGCTTTATTGTCCCATGAAGGCAGCATCCATTTAATCATTTTAATAAATAAAATAATTTACACTCTATATTATTATTGCATACTGTTTAATATACAACACTGAGGTGCAAGTAGTGTCTGCTACTATTTGTAAATATAAATAGCATCTAACTACTATTTACATTTATTGCAAAGAAATTACTATTTTTACCTAGTGTAAATTGAATATATCGCTAATTTCACTTACTGTATATAGAATCTATTGCTATTTAAACTAAGTGTAAATAGCAGCCGTCACTAAGGTAATATGCCATTATCACTTAGTGCAAATAGCCGCTGCCAAAAAGATGCAAAGTGCAACTAACCAGATTCGTAAAGTTATTTATTTTATTTATTTTATTTATTTTTTTGCTCGTTTGTCCAACTCAACGGTATTTTGAGACATTTTTACCCGTTCGTTTTTAGAAGCAAGCTAAATTTTTGTAAACTTCATCATAGATTTGCTTAAGTTTGAGCTTACCTTGTCTTGGTTGGATATATTGTGTATAAAAGCTAATTTCGCAACAGAATCGTCAAAATGTTTTTTCAAAACATCCAAAAACCCATTTCCAAGTACGTCTGGTATTTTTAAAGGGTAACTAAACCCCAGGCAATATTTGAAAAATGCTGGAAAAGTGGGCGCCACAAGGCACCACAACTTCCAATAGGAAAATTCAACTGCAGTAGCCACTGTTCAACATGAAGAGGGCAGCACTCAGACTTTTAAACTATATATTATCCAATTAAAGGGGAACTTGGCTACTCGTCATTTCTTCGCTGATTTTCACTTTTGTTGTCGCATGTTTTCTCATCGAGCTCCCACTATAGCTGGCGGCGTATATTTTCACAACACTGTTATAAAAAAACTAATTTGCGGCACTTTCCTCCTTGCTCATGTGCATTTGTTATTATCGGAGCCACCAACTTTATCTTGTGGAGCTATGTCTACTGAGGTGGTAATACAATAAATCGTGTTTCTCACTCGCTTACAATAAATCGGTGTTTCTCGCTCGTTCTCGCTTCTCATGAGACTTCCTATTTATACGCTGGGGGGAGCAAGGAAAGTTACCATTCTCTCCAGAACTGGTCATTAAACCATTCAAATGATTTCTATTTATATCCAAATGTAAAAAAAAAACTAAAAATGAACTAAAAAAAGTTGTTTTAGGCTTTAATTACCCTTTAAAACAGGCAATAAAGGAAGCTGTGAGGCTAAAATGTATAGCAAATTTTCCGATAAAATGAATTCTTCGAATAATTATAATCTTCAAATTTGTACAAAGTTTTTACAATATTACAGTAAATAAAATTAAATATAGTTTAGCAAATTGCTCTTATCTGAAAACTCAAGCTTTATTTTGTGATATTGTGTATACAAGTCTTTAAAGACAAAAGACAGGCAGAAAGGCATTCACAACGCAATTTTTGTAATATGACATTTTCAAAAATGGAACCGGGTGGGACTTGATTTAATCAGATTAAATTGTGGAAATTTAACCATGATATTATTGGTTAATATTATTTTTCCTGCAACCGTCACCATCATCAGAAACTTGTTTTAGAGATATTTTTTGCATTGATGACTCTTTACACTAAAAGACCAGGTACAGTTATTGAGGAAGTGAATATAAATCTGTTGCACATTTGAATTTTTTACATTTATTTTTTGCAGGAGTATCAGCACTAGCAAAGTGACAATACTGGGATACGGGCTGCTCACGACAGACGCGCGCCCCCTGCTGGAGGCCCTGAACAAGCAACGTTTCGGCGTCATCCTGGTGGACGAATCCCACTACCTGAAATCTCGCAACGCAGCTCGTAGTAAAATACTGGTGCCAATCATTCAGAACGCCAAGCGTGCCATCCTTCTAACTGGCACCCCGGCGCTGGGCAGACCAGAGGAGGTACGGTTTCCTCCAAATCTGTTTGTCATTTGCTTTGATTTATTAAGCCATTTGGTAATATGCAGCACGGTTTTGTTTGAGCTAAACCAGGAGGAGATCTTGTCATTAGCTGACATATTTCCCATCCTCCAGTCATCGCTCATGTCCCCCAAAATTGCAAGTACGATAATATTATAGATTAAAAGTTTTGATAAGTTTCCCCCTGAATATTATCACTAAGTTATTAAAATAATTTATTTTTCCATTGTACTTCTACACACTAAAAAACGATCGGGTTATTACATGAAGTTCCCTGCTCCGCACATTAGTTTACGGTAGAAATAAACATGTAAAGTCGTTTCCATTTCTTTTGTAAAGTGACAGCTTGGAATTTGTCACGCAGTTACTATCTCGCTGGTCTAATGACCCACTCGCAGCGAATTAAATTAATCAATCAAACAAGAGATCGTTTGCAACGTTTATCCTTTTATACGACACAGCCCAGTAATTTGGCACCAGTGACATCCCATTTCATGTGGTTTTGTCCACCTTGTTCTGTTTGCTTCGATATTACGCTGGCGTGGGTGTTTATTTAACCCAGTGACCTCTATTGAGGGGAATATCAATACCAAGGGGTGATGTGAGGATTTAAAGTGATTTTAGAGCCACAGCTCTGAATGAGAAGGAAGAGAGGGAGAGAGAGGTCTCAAAAGCGCAACGCTCATCTCTGCTGTTATTACTCTGTCCAGAGGTGTGCCAGCAATATTTGTAGTTTGTCTCGCTCGGTTCCTGTCTCTCTTCCCTCTCTCTCTCTTTACAGTTCTTGGCCTTCTCTTTTACATTATCTGTTTCTTTGCTTTCATGTCCTAATCTTTATTCATGGTAGTTTTAGAACCACGAGAATCAGCAAAATGTTCAAAATGTTTATTAACCAGCAAATTTCTCGCAAAACCATTCTTACAAGCAGAACAAATTTGTGTAAACTTTGGAAAATCATTCTTAAACGCTAAGCAAATTTCTTTGCAAATTGCTTGGAAAACCATTCTTATGGGCAAAGCAAATTTTTGCAAAATGTTCGTAAAACCATTTTTACTGGCAGAGCGAATTTCTCTGCAAATCATTCACAAAACCATTCTTACAAAAATGAATTTGTGCAAAATGTTTGTAAAACCATTCTTATGGGCAAAGTGAATTTGTGCAAAATGTTCGTAAAAACCATTCTTAATAGCAGAGCGAATTTCTCTGCAAATCATTCACAAAACCATTCTTACAAAAATGAATTTGTGCAAAATGTTCGTAAAACCATTCTTATAGAATGAATTTCTTATTCTGCAAAACTTTAAAATAAAAATGTTAAATTTAAGAGCAGTGTGAATTTGTGCAAAATGTTCATAACCAGAATAACGGGCAGAATAAATTTCTTAGCAAATTTTTCGTAAACCGTTCTTACAAGCAGAACAAATTTGGGTAAACTTCGGAAAATCATTCTTAAAAGCTAAGCAAATTTCTTTGCAAATTGCTTGGAAAACCATTCGTATGGGCAAAGTGAATTTGTGCAAAATGTTCGTAAAAACCATTCTTGATAGCAGAGCGAATTTCTCTGCAAATCATTCGCAAAACCATTCTTACAAAAATGAATTTGTGCAAAATGTTTGTAAAACCATTCTTATGGGCAAAGCGAATTTGTGCAAAATGTTCATAAAAACCATTCTTGATGGCAGAGCGAATTTCTCAGCGAATCATTCGCAAAACCATTCTTACAAAAATGAATTTGTGCAAAATATTTGTAAAACCATTGTTATACAATGCATTTCTTATACTGCAAAACTTTAAACTTAAAATGTAAAATTTAAGAGCAGTGTGAATTTGTGCAAAATGTTCATTAAACCAGAATAACGGGCAGAATAAATTTCTTAGCAAATTTTTCGCAAACCGTTCTTACAAGCAGAACAAATTTGGGTAAACTCCGGAAAATCATTTTTAAACGCTAAGCAAAATTGCTTGGAAAACCATTCTTACGGGCAAAGCGAATTTGTGTAAAATGTTCGTAAAACCATTCTTGATGGCAGAGCGAATTTCTCTGCAAATCATTCGCAAAACCATTCTTACAAAAAATGTTCGTAAAACCATTGTTATTGAACTTAAGAGCAGTGTGAATTTGTGCAAAATGTTCATTAAGTTCATTCATTATTTGAAATGTTTTTTATTTATGTTCATTAATTATTTGAAAATTGTTCAGAAAGAATTGTTCTTAAGAACGGAACCAATCATTGTGCCAATCGTTCACGAAACCATTACGAATTCTAATCGCAAATCAATACGAAAACCATACTTACGAAGAAAAACAAACATCATTTTGTAAAAACTATTCTTACGAGTAGAATAAATCTGTGCAAATTATTCGTAAAAAGAAATTTAAGAACAGACAGAATTTTTGTGTAAATAGTTCATAAAACAATTTTTTTATATAAAGTCCTTCATTCAGTTCAATGCAACATTGGCAAAATGGTTTCATGAACATTTTATAAGAAATTCCAACATGACATCATGACTTTTGCGTAAACTTGACTCGAAAGTGGCGTGTTTTCTATACGCATTTTGAGCAATCCGAGTGATTCCGCGTGTATGTACGCCGTTAAGTGTCCGAGCGAAACGAAGCAAAATGTAGATCTACATCTGGAGAGCGATATTTTTTCCTAGGATGGTAGGGGAAGACTCATAAATGCTATTAACCCCAGTGACGGGTAGGTTTAGGGACGGGGTTGGGGTAAGTCATAGATTTATATATGCAGTAATGTAATGTTAAGTCAACGGCGTTCACAAACACACTGAAAAGCGATTATGCGCGTTGATAGCACGCCAAAAATAAAAATGAAATTGAAAATGTTTACTGGACAAAAAATGTAAAGACCTCTCAAGATGACCCGTGTGTGTATATTATGGTAGTCTCATTCTCTATTACTTCCCCTGAAATGTCTTGCTGGACTTCTTATGAAAGACGGTGTTTTCTTAATTCATCAAGATAACCGCTGTTTAGTTTATGCTAACTGAGCATAATGGGCACTGTGAGACTTTCTCTTAGAGGAAACACATTTGCAATTTATGAACTTAATACCTGATTTAATCAGCTTCAATCAGCAAGAGTATTCATTTGCACCAGCTATAAACAGAAATCTGCTGACCAATTTTCAATAAACTCATGATTGCAAAGGTTCAAGGTCAGAACTATCAAAGTCTCCCTCTTTTAATGGTATTTTTTGCTACTGTAAAGTTAGTTCTGCACGTGACATTTATGATCTCACATTATTTGATGTTTTGACATCTTACTCTTTCTTTCAGCTTTTCATGCAAATTGATGCTTTGTATCCACGGAGATTTGGAACCTGGAGCGACTATGCCAAAAAATACTGCAACGCACACTACAGGTAAAAACTTTTCTTTTATTCTACAATATAGAATTTAAATGACAAATTAATAAAAGCATCAATGCTATGCAGTTTAAGTACAATCCAAACAGTCCTACATTTATTTAATTAGAAAACTTGCAACTAGTCTACCATTTTATTATTATTATCATCATTTACCATTCATTTTTCAGGCAACTTTTACTTACAATCATATAGTTAAATTGTTTTCAAAGATGTAGTTGTGTGGACATTTTTTAAGTTCTGCCAATTTTGCTCCATCCTATGATTTTTCCATTATTATTCATTTTAATTACAGTTTTATTTCTGCTTATTTCTATTAAATTGACTTGTCAACTTCCATTTTATATATTTTTTCACTAAGTCTTACAACAGTGCATTCTGGGATTGTTTTCTCAGAAGTATACATGTAACACTTGCTTAAAATTTGGTAAAGAATATAGGGTTGCATATGTTGTATATGTTCTTTTATAATGGTATCATTATCGGCCCCAAAAGAAAGTTTGGCCGATATATTAAAACAGATAAATAATGGACACTTCAGATGTTTACCATGATGGTTTTGAATTGCTTAAAATATGATTGGAATCACTTACAAAAAAAGGAAATACAGTGCAACATGCAGCCCACATTTGTCACATAGACAACATAAAATTATAATGAGAAATGTGAATTTATCGACCGATATATCGGTTATCGGCTTTCAAATCTAAAGAATTATTGTATCGGGCAAAAATTACATATTGGTGCATCCCTAAAAGACAATGTAAATACCCTTTTAATAGATTTTTCACTTGTAGCACAACTCTATGATGCTTTGAAATGTAGGCAGATGCCTAGGTTTTGGTGCAGAGATTGTTTATGTGTGTGTAGTAGCAACATTTATGTGAAGCCAAAATATGACTTGTGTCATGAAGATGAGAGGTGTTCAGAACATCTGAGAGGAGTTTTGTTCTGCTGTTTCTCTCATCAAATCTACAGTGGAGAAATGAAACGACAGCGATTCACACAAGGGTCTCAGAGTACAATTAATCTACCGAGGAAAAAGCTCTGCCACTCGAAAACGTGCCCACAAGTTCCTGTCAATCATCTGTATATGCAGCAGCAAATATAAAACATGCATAATTAAATCACTTGTACACACACACACATTTAAGGACCGAAAAGGTCTCATTACAATGATAATGCCTTAGGATTTTGGTGAAATGAGGTGGATATATACAGCAGGAGTGTGTAGAATGAATAAGTAAAATGTCTGTTTTATTTTTGTGCAGGTTTTTCGGGGCCAGACGGCAGTGGGACTGTCGCGGCGCTTCTCATTTGGACGAGTTACACCAACGTCTGAGTGAGATTATGATTCGTAGACTCAAGAATCAAGTGCTGACTCAACTGCCACCCAAAATACGCCAGCGAATTCCCTTTGACCTTCCTAAAGATGCCGCCAAGGTATGCAGTGAACGTTTCAAAACAAGTTTCTCAAGTTCCCACAGATTCACAGTTCAGAATATACATGGTAAGTACCATGCTTTTTGAATATGTGCCATGCTAATACATCGTTTTTTTTGTTTGTTTGTTTTTTAATATCATGGTTATCTTGGAAGTTATCATGGTTATCTTGCCATGGTATTTATCAAAGTAACCAATATTACAATTTTTTTTATAGTATTAAACTAAAAGAGTAAAAGACCTAATAATAATTATAATTTTATAATTTAATTTATGATTTTACTTTTATTCTTGATTTTTTACTCAGTATTTCTAATAATAACTTAAATCTAAGAAAAAACTTAGATAAAATAAAATATATAATTTTTATATAATTTCTGTATTGTTTTTTATGAATGCATAATTTTTTTCTATTGCTTCAAGCAGTAATAACTTGAATCTAAAAATAGTTTGTAGAAAACTTGCATAAAATGTATGATTAAAACATTTTATATAATAATTTCGCCTGCATAAAACAAAAGAAAAAAATATATATATTAACTTTATAGTTTTTTATGTATGTATTTGGCTAGAAATTTGATTAAAAATACCTTCAATCTAAAAATAGATGATAACTTAAAAACAATAATTAAATAAATAAATAAAAATCATGGTTATCTGGGAAGTTATGGTTAACTTGGCATGGTATTTATCAAAGTAACCAATATTACATTTTTTATAGTATTAAACTAAAAGACTTGATAGCCCCAATAATAATAATAATAAATTTATAATTTAATTTATGATTTTACTTTTATTTTTGAATTTTTACTAGTATTTTTGATAATAACTTAAATCTAAGGAAAAACTTGGATAAAATAAAAATGTTTTTATATATAATTTCTGATTAGTTTTTTTATGTATGGATTTTTTTTAATATATATTGCTTCAAGCAATAATAACTTAAATTTTATGCAAGTTTTTACTAAAAACTATTTTTAGATTCATGATTAAAACATTAATTTTTACAAAAAAAAACATTTTTAATAATTTATGATAAAACATTTTATATAATATAAAATTTCACTTGCATAAAACAAAAGATTAGAAAAATATTTTATATATATCCAAAAAAAAATATATATATTTAAATTTATGATTTATTTTTTTATTTATACATACATTTTTACTCGTAATTAAATTAATAATACTTTAAATCTAAAAATATTGAGAAGGAAACATTTGAGTACAAGAAAAGTATAACATTTACATTAAGAAATTAGCATCTCTGAAATCGTTTTTTGTATACATTTATTTTACTAGTAATTAAATTAATACCTTAAATTTAAAAATTGTTCTAAAAACAACAAAGGTTACATTTAAAAAACAACAGGTGAAAGAACAAACAAACATAATTAGCAGTTTTTTATTTTAGAAATGGCATTGATATCATCCATTCCAAGTAGTTTTTCTGCTCTCTCTCTCACTCTTTCTCCTTTACACTTTTTTTCCATCACTTGTTCTGAACTAACAGAACAATAGCAGTTAAATATAGTGATTTACCCCAGTATAACCGCCCGTGCCTGTTGCTAGGCAATAGTATCCGATTAACACAAATTATCATTTCATCTCACTTGTCTCTGATCACTCTCTTTTATTTCCACATCTTTTTTTTCCTTCTTTGGCAGCCGAACAAGCTGCCAGCATGTTATTCAAAGAGGAATGGACGTTAGTAATCATCACATTCTGTTCCGAAGCCGTCGCGTTTAGCGGGGTCTCGGCTTATAATTGCTGTGTCGTCTAAAAAAAAATGTCAGAGGTGCTTGTTCCTCCATTATTTCATTTTCACGTGAACTTTCTGTGGACCAGGGCGGCAATGTGTGAGAATCCTTCAGTCTGGCTGGAGATAAAGACGTTTTTTTTTTCACTGCTACCTCTCTTTTTTCCTTGCGATTATTTTGTCTGTCTGTCTCTCTCTTGGCTGTCTCTCTCTCCAAGTAATGAGTGTGTGTGGGCAGGAGTGCTTGTACAGCAAGTTTTGAGTGTGTGTGTCAGATTTGAGAAACACAAAGAGCAGCTCACCTGCTGTAGGACCTCATAAATCATCTGCTGTCAGCACACACTCTCTCTCACACACACACACACACACACACACACACACTGAGCCAGGGGACAGATGTTCAACTTCAGCTACCATCATAACCCAAATCTCACCAGATCACTTTTAAAATTAACGACCTGTGTCTTAACGAACAGTTGGGTCGAGCAAACACACACCCTGTGACTCGTTTGCTAGCTGACCCTCACAGACAAATGTATGCATTTAGTTACAAACACACTAGCTGTTCAGCAATCATGCATTTTGTTATTTATCTATCTCTGTTCTGTCTGTAGCATTGACAGTACCTGTCTGTCTGTCTATAGTGTCTATAGTATCTATCCATCTATCTGTCCGTCTGTCCTTCTGTCTGTAGTATCTATCTATCATCTATCTGTCTGTCTTCTGTCTGTCTGTCTGTCTGTCTGTCTGTCTGTCTGTCTGTCTGTCTGTCTGTCCTGTCTGTCTGTAGTATCTATCTATACTATCTATCTGTCTGTCTGTCTGTCATCAACTGTGTCTGTCTGTCTGTCTATCTATCTGTCTGTCTGTCTGTCTGTCTGTCTGTCTGTCTGTCTGTCTGTTTATAGTATCTATCTGTCTTTCTGTTTTATCATCTATCTATCTATCTATCTATCTATCTATCTATCTATCTATCTATCTATCTATCTATCTATCTATCTATCTATCTATCTATATCTATATCTATCTATATCTATCTATATCTATCTATCATCTATCTATCATCTATCCATCTATCCATCTATCCATCTACCCATCTATCCATCCATCCATCCATCCATATCCATCCATCCATCTATCTATCCGTCTGTCTGTCTGTCTGTCTGTCTGTCTGTCTGTCTATCTGTCTGTCTGTCTGTCTGTCTGTCTGTCTGTCTGTTTATCCATCTATCTATCTGTCTTTCTGTTGTATCAACTGTGTCTATCTGTCTGTATCTGTCTATATCTGTATGTATGTCTGTCTGTATCTATCTCTGTATGTATGTCTGTCTGTAGTATCCATCCATCCATCTTTCTGTTTTATCCATCTATCTATCTATCTATATCTATCTATCTATCTATCTATCTCTGTTCTGTCTGTAGTATTGACAGTACCTGTCTGTCTGTCTGTCTACTAGTATATAGAGTATCTATCTATTATATCTATTGTCTATCTATCTATATCTCTATCTATCTATCCGTCTATCTATCCGTTTCTCATGTCTATCCGTCTGTCTATCCGTCTGTCTATCTGCTGTCTGTCTGTCTGTCTGTCTGTCTGTCTGTCTGTCTGTCTGTCTGTCTGTCTGTCTGTCTGTCTGTCTGTCTGTCAATCTGTATCTATCTCAAGCGTGCCGCTCAAGTCCTCAAAAGTGAAGCCAAAACGTCTCGATTCGCCTCCCTGTGACCGGTCTTAGTATAGGTCATAACCCCGCCTCCCCATGTTATTCGATAGGAAGCGAGACCAACTAAACAATTCAATTACACTTCACATATCCTTTTTCCAAAGATAGTTTCTGTCATTTATTGCAGTTTCTATCACGTTGATATAATTTCAAGAGATAGTTTTTATAATAAGTTTGTTTTTAGTTAGTTATTTGATGCTATAAAAACGGTGCTGTGACATCACGATTGACAGCTGTGATTGACAGGTTCTCTATGCGAAGTAGTCACTGAAGCACCAGCTGACTTTTTTCATAATGTTGACTATGTGGTTAGTAGTTGTATTTACCTTAATTTAACGAGGTACTGCAATCAGCAGACACCATTGGAGAGGGACAAAGCAGACAGAGGCCACTTAATGAAAGTGCGGGCCGTGTGTTTGCGATTGATTCAGCGAGAGTGAGGACGTGGCCTTGGTTTCACGGCTTTACTTCCTGCTCACGACTGCGCATGACTGGTCCCGAAAACGCAAGTGCGCATACTCAAGTCCCAAGATGTCAGTGCCATATCGGGACATTGGCGGCTTCAGTTCTCTCTGATGGAAAAGAGCGAAGAGGCGTCGTCCATCTTTTTTACAATCTATCTATAGAGCTGGTAAGTCCCGCCCCTTTAGCTAACCCCGCTGGACCTCTAGGTTGAAAAACCGTCAATGCAAGTGAATGAGAGAAAATAATTATTTTCTAATCCCATTTGAATTTTGTAATGAATGTAACATATGTTGTCTGTGAATTTTTTATATAATGTTTAGTGTAAAGAATGCTACAATTTAGCGGGTAGAATTTTCATACGGTTAGACTTTGTGTGAGAGCACTTTGTGGACTACAACTCTTTCGACGGGTCATTTCGATCTATCTATCTATCTATCTATCTATCTATCTATCTATCTATCTATCTATCTATCTATCTATCTATCTATATCTATCTATCTATCTATCTACATTAGTCGCCTCATTATTACTGTCAAGTTATACATTGTGAAGCTTAAAAAAGAGCCCTGGCTAATAATGGTTGTGTGTCATTCAGTGCTTGACTTCCTGTCAGTCTGATGTCCAAACCCTGGCAGCACCTCTCGGCTAGTGCAGTGTTCGTGTGAAAGGAGACGGAGAGGATCTGCATTTGTTTTAGGGGCAGGCAGAGCAGGACTCTGTGTGTGTGTGCGCAGGAGATTTATGGTGCCGGTACGGTGTGTTTCCATCTTCCACTGCTGCTGTCACTGTAGCGCTATAATTGGGCAGGTCACATGACCCAAGGAGTCGTTCTGCAACTTCAGGGAATTGCGTCTCCTTCCTCTCGTTCCCTCTACCCCTCACTTTCTCTCGTTCACACTTCATATTTCTTTATTTTCTGGTTTTCGTGCTGCTTTTTGCCAAACACAGGGAAAGTAGGACAGTTTACGATATCATTAATTGTGCTGCCCTTTATGGATTCTCTCTCTCCCTCTCTCTCTCTCTCTCTCTCTCTCTCTCCTTCTCACAGGAAGCGAGTGCTAGTTTTGAGCAGTGGGAGAAACTGATGAACTCTAAGAGTGAGAATCAGTTTGTGGAGGTGATGAGTCTCATCACACACATGTATAAGCAGACCGCCGTTGCCAAGGTAAAGTGTGTGCAAAATCCTCAAGATGTTTATTTCTCATTCCACCTCGCCCTAATTGTCTAAAATTGTTGTAGAATTTGATGCTGTAGGAATTTCTGTGCATTTGTTTGCATTTTTACAGGGTTGTATAAGAGTATTTTGTTCCCTTTGGCTTCAAAACACTCCTTTTAAGTGTGGGATAGATCAACCGTATCGTTATTTAGTATTTTATACATTTATAAATTTATATATATATATATATATATATAAATATAAATATAAATATAAATATATATATATATATATATATATATATATATATATATATATATATATATACGTAATTAAGCAGATATCTCTCCAATGCTCATTATTAAGGCTTTGGTCCCTCCTTCAAGGTAAGGTTATGAAATGCATCATCCATCAGCCGAAAATCATAAGTCTAATCACTTAAAAAGTAATATCTCTCCTCAACAAACCTTCACTAATGCACTAGATCTACATCGGATCTGTTATTTACAGTTTCTGTGTAAATAGAAAAGGACGTCAGCCCTCATTTCAGCTTCAGCTCTTTTTCTGAATGCCATCAGAATAACGGCCATCTGCAGTGAGTTTCCCTCTCTCTCTCGTTCCCTTTAACGATGAGGGACAGCGTGATATCGCCACTAACGACCACCATGGCAACCGGCCCTTCTGTTCTCTACATCAAACACCGCGGCATTGCCATGGGAACGAGCTCCGGGGGGCCGGTCCAGTGCTGAGCCGACCTGAATGCTGACCTTTTTGATTGCCCGACATCTTTTCCTGCAGATCTCGCTGTTTCAGAGACTTAACAAGGTGTTTTTATGAGCTCCAGGCGAGACCTGCAGTAACTTTGTGTGATTTTTGCATCACTCGGACGAACTTTAATGTCACAGTTCGGACAGTAAAGTGACTTCACACTAGGGCTGCACGATTAATCAATTTTTAATCACGATAACGATTTTGGCTTCTGATCGAGTTGTATTTAAAATGCTTTGTTCCGTTCGCAGAACGCTCCGTTTCAATAGCTTCGTTTGCATAGCCAAGCTAGCACTCCGTAAACCACTGTCTGATCACGTGCCTCCATGAGCCCCAGTGCGCGAGAGAGTCGGTCTCTTTTCGACAAGAAAGAGACGAAGAGCACTCGAAAGTGCGCGAGAGATACCGAGTGTGTCTGCGCACGAGAGAGAACGAGTGAAAGTGTGTGCGAGAGATATCGAGTGTGTCTGCATGCAAGATACCGAGTGTGTCTGCGCGTAAGCGATATTCGAGTGTGTCTGCGTGCAGAGACCAGAGTGTGTCTGCGTGTTAGCGATCTCGAGTGTGTCTGCGCGTTCAGCGATCTCGAGTGTGTCTGCGCGTCAGCGATATCGAGTGTGTCTGCGCGTGTCACGATACTCGAGTGTGTCTGCGCGTTCAGCGATATCGAGTGTGTCTGCGTGCGAGATCCAGAGTGTGTCTGCGCGTTCACGATCTCGAGTGTGTCTGCGCGTTCAGCGATATCGAGTGTGTCTGCGTGCGAGAGAGACCGAGTGTGTCTGCGTGTTAGCGATACGGAGTGTGTCTGCGTGTTAGCCGATACGGAGTGTGTCTGCAGTGTTCAGCAGATTCGAGTGTGTCTGCGTGTTCACGATACCGAGTGTGTCTGCGTGTTAGCACGATACCAGAGTGTGTCTGCGTGTTCAGCGATACCGAGTGTGTCTGCGCGTTAGCGATATTCGAGTGTGTCTGCGCGTTCAGCGATATCGAGTGTGTCTGCGCGTCAGCGATATCGAGTGTGTCTGCGCGTTAGTCGACGATCTGAGAGTGTGTCTGCGTGCCAGATCCGAGTGTGTCTGCGTGTTCACGATATCTGAGTGTGTCTGCCGCGTTCAGCGATGTCTCGAGACGTGTGTCTGCGTAGCAGAGACCAGAGTGTGTCTGCGTGTTCAGCAGATTGCAGAGTGTGTCTGCCGTGTATCACGATACGAGTGTGTCTGCGTGTAGTCAGATACCGAGTGTGTCTGCGTGTTAGCCAGATTCGAGTGTGTCTGCGTGTAGTCACGATTCAGTGTGTCTGCGTGTTAGTCAATATCAAGTGTGTCTGCGTGTAGTCACGATTCGAGTGTGTCTGCGCGGTCACGATATCGAGTGTGTCTGCGCGTTCCAGATCCGAGTGTGTCTGCAGCGTTCAGCGTATACCAGAGTGTGTCTGCGCGTTCACGATACCCGAGTGTGTCTGCGCGTTCACGATACCGAGTGTGTCTGCGCGTTCACGATACCGAGTGTGTCTGCGCGTCAGCGATACCGAGTGTGTCTGCGCGTTAGCCATATCGAGTGTGTCTGCGCGTTCAGCGATCTCGAGTGTGTCTGCATGCACGAGTACCGAGTGTCTCTGCGCGTTCACGATATTGAGTGTGTCTGCGCGTTCAGCGATATCGAGTGTGTCTGCGCGTTCAGCGTATCGAGTGTGTCTGCGCAGTTCACGATCTCGAGTGTGTCTGCGCGTTCCAGCGATATTCGAGAGTGTCTGTCGTGCCAGAGACCGAGTGTGTCTGCGTGTTAGTGATATCGAGTGTGTCTGTGCGTTCAGCGATATAAAGTGTGTCTGCGTGCGAGAGAGACCGAGTGTGTCTGCGTGTTAGCGATATCAGAGTGTGTCTGCGTGCGAGAGACACGAGTGTGTCTGCGTGTTAGCGATACCGAGTGTGTCTGCGTGCGAGAGGCCGAGTGAAAGCGCACAAGAGATACCGAGTGTGTCTGCGCGTTCAGCGATACCGAGTGTGTCTGCGTGCGAGAAGACCGAGTGTGTCTGCGCGTTAGCGATACCGAGTGTGTCTGCGCGTTAGCGATACCGAGTGTGTCTGCGTGCAAGAGATATTGAGTGTGTCTGCGCGTTCAGCGATATCGAGTGTGTCTGCGCGTTAGCGATTTCGAGTGTGTCTTAATTTTTTTTATAATTGTATATTTTGCGCATTTTATTTACATCTATTATAAAGGTACAATGTTTATATTTTGCTTCCCTGTTGAAGTTTTGCTTCATTTTATGTATTGTTTTCTTTATTTTTATTTATTCTTTAAGGAGATGCACTGAATTTTGTTGAATAAGAGGATAGTTGTACATTAGCTGAAATGTAGCACAATATGGATGTGAAAGCAGTTATAATTAGCCTATGTGACAATAAAATTAGTTTTTTTTTTTAATTAACAAATAATCGTGATAATTAATCGTGAGCTCAATATTGATCAAAATAATCGTGATTATCATTTTGGCCCAAACTCGTGCAGCCCTACCTCACACAGTTTTGCCATGAAAAGCAGGCTCTACCAACACGTTTGCTTTCCACCAGGAGTTTTAGACGTTCTTTTTCTCAAACTACCACTTTATATCGTTCTCCTGAGCACAGTGTGTGTCTTGAATGAACCTTTCACTGTGTGTGTGTCAAACCAGTCCGTGTGTCAAAGCAGTGTGCGTCTCCCGACGTGCCACTGTGTGTGTTTTTTTTTTTTTTTTTAATTTGTCAGACCTATGTGTTCTGGTCCCTGCTGCTCTTGTCCTTCTCGCTCTTTCATTTATTGTTTGCCGCTGAGATGATATCGTCTCGCTCTCTCAGGGCAGAAATGTGCGGCGTCAGGAATGGTGTCACTTTTTCAAATCGCAGTTTTTGCCAAGTGAAAATGAGTGAGCCGAAGCCAGCACGCACACACGTACACTTGAGGCTGTTAAAAAAAAAGCCTTTGCGCCCCTTCACAGAGAGTTTTGGGCGCCAATTAGGCGATATTAAAAAGGCAAAACTCTCAAGTAATGATAAATTGGAGCACAGCTTTGAAACTCAGGAAAAGAGGACTGGCTCGCGGCAAATGACTCGATGCGCTGTTCATTTAGCAACTACGCCAGAGACATAACGGGCATTAGCTCGACTTCAGCTCAAAGTTTAGGGATTTAGAGGATTTTTTTGGAGAGGGAAAAGCAGGTATCGGAGGATAAAAGGAGATTTGAGATTAAACTGGCCAAACAGAACCTCTTTAAATGTGGTAAATCACAAATGGCATGTTGCATTTATATAAAGCGACAAGTGCAATATCGTAAAAGACACCAATGCCTTATAAATAATTATTGACTAGATTTTTACAGAAACTGCTAGGAAGGTTGCCAGGGCATTGCTATGCAGTTGCTAGGGTGTGCTGGATTTTCACACACACACACACACACACACACAAGAGCACACATTTTTTACAGTAATGTTATAAAAGATTTCTTTTTCAAGTTAATGCTGTTCCTTTGACTTAAATTATTTTACTTTCTATTTATCAAAGAATAAAATGAATCATGGTTTCCACAAAACTGTTTTCAGGATTGATTATAAAAATAAATGTTTCTTGTGCTGCAAATCAGTATTTTATCATGATTCCTGAAGGATCATGTGATGCTGATGACAGGAGTAATGTTACTGAAAATCCACAGGGAAAAATAGGGCTGTCAAATGATTAATCGCGATTAATCGCATGCAAAATTAAAGTTTGCGTTTACATAATATATGTGGGTATACTGTGTATAATTATTTTATATATATATATATATATATATATATATATATATATATATATATATATATATATATATATATTAGGGCTGTCAAACGATTAATTGCGATTAATCGCATCCAAAATAAAGGTTTGTGTTTACATAATATACAGTATGTGGGTGCACTGTGTATAATTATTTTAAATATATAAATACACACACATGCTTGTATATATTTAAGAAATATTTTCATGTATATACTGTATATAGATTTATATATAATTTGTATTATATATCAATATTTTATATATAAATAATATTTTTTCTCAAATATCCATGCATGTAAATCTAATTATTCACAGTGCACCCACACATATTATGTAAACACAAACTTTTATTTTGGATGCGATTAACTGCGATTAATCGTTTTACAGCACAAATATAAATATTTGATATATTAATAACTCACTTCTCTTAAATATATACATGCATGTGTGTGAATTTTTAAATTCAAAATAATTACACACAGTACCACACATATCTTATGTAAACACAAACTTTTATTTTGGATGCGATTAATCGCGATTAATCGTTGTCCAGCCCTAGTTAGAATAGAAAACGGTTATCTTAAATGGTAATAGTATTTCACAATATTACTCTTTTTACTGTATTTTTGGTCAAATAAATTTTGGTGAGCTGAAAAAACAATCATACCGACCCCAAAACATTTGAACGCTTGTGTATATAAATGATCAATTTTAAAATGAATTTTGTGACATTTTAGTTGGAATTCCTAAATGGCATTTCCTTGCTAGATCACGATGTGTTTTACTTCTTTATATTTCTCTTTCTTTCCATCTCTCTCAGGCCGGAGCGGTGAAGGACTATATAAAGATGATGTTGGAGACCGAACAGTTGAAGTTTCTGGTCTTTGCTCATCATCTCAGCATGCTGCAAGCGTGTACCGAGGCTGTCATCGAGGCTAAGGTAGGTGTGTGTGTGTGTGTGTGTGTGCGCGAGCTAAGACTCTAGTGAAAGCAAAAGTATGTCAGCACCTCAACACTGTTCATTAAATCAGCCAGCAGCAAAGCCTGTCACACCACCGTCCCAACACACACACGCTGACCCATTCAGAGAGAGAAAGAGAGGTGTGTATTTGTGTGTGTGTGAGCTGAATGAGAGATAAGGCCGAAAAAAGTGTTTTTGTGGAAAAAAACACAGAATGAAAGGGCTTGACAGGACTAAAGGGGGTGAAGGAGAGTATGTTGATTCCCTGGGTAGAGTTCATTCTTTGCTTTAACACATTCCCTCAGTAGGGCACTGGTTCATTCTTACAGCAAAATAATGGGTCAGAGTCTTGCTGTCAATCAGGTGAGTGTGTGTGTGAACTACTACTAAAATTAAATATATTTTCAAATTCATGCAAAACATCTATTCTGTCATCATTTACTCACCCCTGTTGTTCTGAAGCTAAATTACTTTCTATATTCTGATTCCGAAAATTGTGCTATTGGAAAGATTCATATAAGTGGTCAAAAGGTTTCTTGGAGTAACTATGTTTGATTCATGATTCAGTCAGTGAGTTGAATTTGTGAACCCTGATAAGACAGACTTGTAAATTAATCGTTCTGATTTTGTGAACTAGAACAAATCAGTATTTTTTCTTTTGTAAAACAGTGAACTGAGTCCGGTTGGAAATGAATCATTCAGACTTGCTTTGTGAACTGGATCAAGTGATTCAGTAATATTTCCATTAAAATTGAGTTTTGAGAACCTGATTAGTCTGAGTGTTTTGTTTTTCAACTAGATCAAATGATTCAGTATCTTTTTTTCTTTTTGTTAAAGATGTATATTTAAAAGTATATGTATTTATAACAACTAAAAAACATGGAAATTTAGGACTTTTAGGGTAAAAAGTGATTCTTAAATTAAATTCATGGGAATTAAATTGATAATGTTATGGGAAATTAAAACTATGGTTTATGGGAATTTCTATAGTTTCGCTTAGATTTGTTGGCTTTGATCTTTAGATTGAATCAGTCGGTTCCAGTTCACAAAACGGTCTGAATGATTCATTTACAAATCGGACTGATCAAGTTCTCAAATTCAACTCACTGACTCATTGATCCAGGTCTGACAAATCCATCATAAACTTTGGTTTGACTCTGACTTTCATTCTGATATTGTGAACTAGATTAAACAAATCGGTATTTTTTTCTTTTGCTAAAAAGTGAATTGTGTTCGTGAACCAGATCAGTCCGGTTGAAAATGAATCATTCAGACTTGTTTTGTGAAACTAGATCAATTGATTCAGGAATATGTCCATTAAAATTGAGTTTCGAGAACCTGATTAGTCTGAGTGTTTTTGTTTTTGTTTTGTTTTTCAACTAGATCAAATGATTCAGTATCTTTTTTCTTTTGTTAAAGATGTATATTTAAAAGTATATGTATTTATAACAATTAAAAAACATGAAAATCTAGGACTAAAACTTAAAGTGTAAAAAGTGATTCTTAAATTGACAAGAACAGCATGGAAATTAAATTAATTATTGGTTTATTGGAATTTCTATAGTTTTGCTTAGATTTGTTAGCTTAGATCTTTAGATTGAATCAGTTGGTCAAGTTTAGAGCCAGACCAATATATCGGCAGGCCGATATTAGGCATTTTCCAAACCGATACCATCGATATCGGCAGTTATAATGACCGATAAATGAATATTTCAAATATAAAATAAAAACGGACAAAACGCGCTTCAACCATGTCATGAGTGTTGGAGTTGTGTAGTTTGTCCACCAGAGGGCACTCTACACCGTCCCTGTAGGCAACACTCGTTGAGTTGTGACTATCATGCCCAGTTTTGCTGCTGTTAAATAAGCCGAGAGTGAAGCGGAATTAGCTAGTAATAGTTACGTTAAGTTGTTACAGTGTAGTTGATGGACACTGTCATATTATTTTAGTTAAAACTCATGAATAATTACAAATAACTAATGTTAGGGAAATCGCTTAATGATTTGTTGCGCGTTTCTGAAATAAATAAAATAAATAAAAAAATATCGGCCGATAATCCTTTAACGGTTCGAACTCTAGTCCAGTTTGCAAAACGGTCTGAATGATTAATTTACAAATCAGACTGATCAAGTTCTTAAATTCAACTCACTGACTCATTGATCCAGGTCTGACAAATCCATCATAAACTTTGGTTTGACTCTGACTTTCGTTCTTATTTTGTGAACTAGATGAAACAAATCAGTATTTTTTCTTTTGCTAAAAACTGAATTGAGTTCGAGAACCAGATCAGTCCTTTTGAAATGAATCATTCAGACTTGCTTTGTGAACTGGATCAAGTGATTCAGTAATATTCCATTAAAATTGAGTTTTCAAGAACAGCATGGAAATTAAGACTATTGGTTTATTAGAATTTCTATAGTTTTGCTTAGATTTGTTGGCTTAGATCTTTAGATTGAATAAGTTGGTCCAGTTTAGAGCCAGACCGATATATATCGGCAGGCCGATATTATTGGCCGATATTAGGCATTTTCCAAACCGATAACATCGGTATCTGGCAGTTATAATGGACGATAAATGAATATTTCAAAAATAAAATAAAAACAGACGAAACACGCTTGAACCATCTCATGAGTGTTGGAGTTGTACAGTTTGTCCACCAGAGGGCACTGTACGCCGTCCCTGTTGGCAACACTCGTTGAGCTGGTTCACGAGATATACGTTGCTTGAATAACAATTAAAAGAACATCCGCATCAGTTTTCTTAACTCAAATAAGCATGACAAAATTTGTGACTATCATGTCCAGTTTTGCTGCTGTTAAATAAGCCGAGAGTGAAGCGGAATTAGCTAGTAATAATTACGTTACGTTGTTAGTGTAGTTGACTGACACGGTCATATTATTTTAGTTAAAACTCATAAATAACTACAAATAACTAATGTTAGGGAAATCGGTTAATGTTTTGTTGCACGTTTCTGAAATAAATGAAATACATAAATAAATATCGGCCGATATATCGGATTTTAAAACCAACAAATATTTGTATGTATCGGCCTTCAAAATCCTTTATTGGTTCGAGTCTAGTCCAGTTCACAAAACGTTCTGAATGATTCATTTACAAATTGCACTGATCAAGTTTTCAAATTCAACTCACTGACTCATTGATCCAGGTCTGACAAATCCATCATAAACTTTGGTTTGACTCTGACTTGGTTGCACTTCAGATTCGTATCAGCCCAAAACTTGCATTGCATCACTTTTACAAATCCATTTTTCTTGCCTAACAGGCATTATCAGAGCTGTTGATTCATATTTTACTGCTATCCATTCTTTTTGTCCCTGTTCACACAGCGGCACGCTAAAAACACTTTGCACCCTAAAGGGCGCGACTGGTTGCCGACACGGTGTCTTCACAGATGTCTCACTGTTTTAATGAGAGCTTGTTTTGTCAATTTCCTCTTCTTTTAGACCCCCAGCCCCCCTCTCTTTTCCTCAATCTCTCTCACTTTCTTGTTTCGCTGCTCTCTGACCAGACGTTTGATCTCAGACACTGTGAAAACGTTCTTCCTTTTTTAGCCATCCTGCCGTTAATTGGTGCTTATGAATCTTATGGGGAAGCGGGGGCCTCGCACCAGCAGGTGTGATCGCATGCGAACGGGCCAGCGTATGCGCTCCCTGCGTTCTCACACCTGTCACGCTCCTTGCAATCCGAGCGAGAGATGGGAAGAAATGTTAGGCAGGAAGCTAAAATTAACACGGGTGAGAAAAGTTCTGAAGTTCTGCCAGGCGGAGAGAGAAAAGGTGTTGTACACCGCTTCACCTGTGTTTTACAGCTGTCAGATGATGGTAGGAATGCCCAAAATGTACTTGAAACACTAAAAAGTTGCCAACTCTGAAAGTTTTGACTTGAGTGCGCTAATGCTCTCTGAACAAAACTCAGTCTTTATGGCACTGATCGATAGTTATGAAGGGTTTTCATACTCCTTGCTATGCTTTGAGTTAGAAGGCATTTAGATTTCTCCTTCATCAAAAAGCTTTTACACATAAAAAGTTCAAAATTTACTTTGGGCTCTCTCTTTTCCAGGCTAGTTATATCCGCATCGATGGCAGCGTTCCATCTGCAGAGAGGAGTCAACTGGTGCATCGTTTTCAAAACGATCCAGACACGCGGGTGGCCATACTAAGTATACAGGCAGCTGGACAGGTACTGAGGACTCAACCTTGTAAATGTTGTAAAACCGCAACTTCATGAACATTGTAGTGTTCAACCTTGTACTACCTCATTTTTGTAAACATCACACTTCACACAAGCTCGAAACACCTCAACCTCTTAATCATTGTCTTTATACTTAAAGGGTAGTTCACTTTGAAATTAATTTTTGGTATGTTTTAGCTTACCTCAAGGGCATCCAAACCGTTCTTGTCTAGTCATATAATGGAGGTCTATGGTCACCACCTCAAAGAGCATGCACAGAGAAGTCCAAATTAAACATGATTTAATGACTCGTAAATGTAAGCACACATTGATGGCCTAAAACACCGAAACGAGCGGTTTGTGTGAGAAAACGAACAGTATTTATATCATTTTTACCTCTTGTAATCACAGTCACGTCCGGAAAGCCCTGGAAGTGATCTCTCACGCGTGTACGTCATTCATTGTTTACACAGAGATTTCAGAAGTGTTGCCCTTCACTGTGAAAACATATTTAGATATACAGGAAATTGCGATGTAAGATGATTTCGATATATCAACAGACAACATTTTTTTTTTCGCAACCGCTCAAGAGATCACTTCCACCGCTTGTGCAGACCGAAGCGCCCGCACCCTCAGATCACTTGGACGTGGCTGTGGTTACAAAAGGTAAAAACTATATAAATACTGCTCGTTTTCTCACACAAACCGCTTGTTTCGTCTCTTAGGCCATTAATGTGTACTTACATTTATGAGTCATTAAATCATGTTTAATTTGGTCTTCTCTGTGCATGATCTTTGAGGTGGTGACCATAGACCTCCATTATATGACTGATAGACACAAACGGTTTGACCTAAAAATATCAAAATTGAAAATACTGTGGAAACAAAGACACCTACATCTTGGATGCCCTTGAGGTAAGCTAAAACATACCAAAAATTCATTTCAAAGTGAACTATCCCTTTAACGCAAATAGTAACAACTTAACGCCTCAAACATTGTAATGTTCCTATTTGTATGTCACAACACCGTGAACACTGTAAATTGTACTTCACCGTAACTTCGTAAACATTGAACTGTTCATTTGTACTTCACACTGATGTTCGTAACATTTCACGCAACTTCGTAAAACCTCATAAACAACGTCCGTAATGTTTCACACAACCTCGTAACGCCTCAATCTCATAACCATTGTACAGTTCTTCTTTATTCTTCACGCAACCTCATAACACTCTAAAGCGTGTCAACCTTAAAGGAACACTCCGACTTTTTTGGACTTTAGCTTATTCACGGTTTCCCCTAGAGTTAGATAAGTTCATACATAGCTTTTTCATCTCAATGCATGCTGTAACTCTGTCCGACGCACCCACCGCTAGCCTAGCTTAGCACAAAGACTGGCTGTAAATGGCTACAGCTAGCATACTGCTCCCAATAAGTGACAAAGTAACGCAAAAAAAATCCTATTTACATGGTGTGATGTGTATAGTCACAGAGTGTACAAATAACAAGTTAATATGAGACAGAGATATGTTTTAACCGTATAAATATAGGGAACTATATTCTCAGAAGGCGAAGCACTGCTACGATGCTGCAGTTATCACTCCGCCCAAGTAGCAGTGCTGCCTTCTGAGAATATAGTTCCCAATATTTGTATGGTTAAAAGATGGATGTGTGTCTTATGACCTTGTGATTTGTACACTCTGTGACTATACAAATCACAACATGTAAATAGGAAAATTAGTATGCTAGCTGTAGCCATTTACATCCAGTCTTTGTGCTAAGCTAGGCTAGCGGTGGGCTGATCAGACAGAGTTACAGCACCTACAGGTATGTATGGACTTATCTAACTCTGGGGATACAGTGAATAAGCTAAAGTCCCAAAAAGTCAGAGTGTTCCTTTAATAACTTTATATTTTTGGATGACATGCAAATATTGCTGTAATACTGTATGATATATTCACTTCCTCTCAGGGTTTGACATTCACGGCAGCATCTCACGTGGTCTTTGCCGAACTCTACTGGAACCCAGGACAGATCAAACAAGCAGAGGACAGAGCACATCGCATAGGACAGACCACGACCGTACACATCCACTACCTCATCGCCAAAGGAACCTTTGACACGGTCATGTGGTCCATGCTCAACAGAAAGGTAGTTCGCGGTCGCTAAGCTTCAGATTCATATATAGCAGTTTTTGTGAGCATTTTTATAATTACTTTAAATGTACACTTTTGAATTGGCGGAAACTTAGTTTCCAGACTTGCCAAATTGCTGTTCAGATAATCAATGTATAATGTCTTGGGACTAAATAAAGATGAAACACAATATACTGTAGAGCTTTGGAGTGTAAAATAAGGGCTTGTTTGGACAATTTGCTGAGATTCTTACTAACGATATTGGACAGGAAACGGTTACGGGCAGCGCTCTGAATGGAAAGAAAGAATATTTGAAGGCTGAGAGTGGGAGACCAAGAGAAATGGGACTTTCTGAACTTCGCTCAGGCATGGACGCCAAGCGAGAACGTGAAGGGTGACTCCGAGGACGACAAAGACGGAATTTTCTTTTCTCACGTATGTAAAATGTTTCATCGCCACAAATTAAACATAAAAGTGACTTGGTTAGTCATGATGCCATTAACACAGCAAATAAGAATATGCTTTATGCAAAAATTCAAATTACTCTATTGATGTCGATCATTAAAGCTACACTGTGTGATTTTTACCCCATCTAGTGGTGAAAAGGTATATGACCATCCAGTGAATATTAGTTTCTGTTTCTCTCAATTCTGATTTCGTTTTAACTCCTACGGTGGCCAGTGTAGTCCAAGATTAACATGGCTTCCAGTTCGACCTCGTCTATGAGTGTTAACTCAAACGTAAACGCGAAAGGCAAAGCTTGAATTAACGGGTATGTCCCTCTTTGACTAATGTACTTTCAAGATGGAGGGGCAACATGGCGACCGACATTAGAACCCCTTACCCGTATGTATTTTCACTGGCATATTATACACTCACGAGAATACTTTATTACTTGAACGAAGTAAATATACATTAATGAGCACATATATTTTTTTGGTGTTTTTAGCTAAGAATAAACTAAGAGTTACACAGTGTAGCTTTAACGATAATGAACACAATGTTTTAATGACAGAACTGATACTTTTGACTCATAACTAGGCTTCCAATCGTGGAAACCCCAACCTCACAAAGTGCTTTTCTTTTCAGAAGTGTCTGTGGTTTCATCACTTTGCTGTCATGAGATGAAGTTTCACTTTGTGTGTCACAAAAGTGTTCTTTTTTTCCTCCCATCCGCCACAGTTTGAAAGGGACAAGCAGCACGACATCCGATCATTCTTTCCCCCTCTGTGAACAAAGAAAGAAGAGGAAACGAACTGTGGATTCATCCTCCGATGGATCTCCTCTTCCCCAATTACCAGAGAGGGCGGAGCCTATTCGGACACCGGAGATCCAGAGTGCTGGTTTGAAGGCTGACCGGGGGAGGATTTTTCACCGCAGGTGAAGCGCTTTAGGCAGGTTAGCCCCTTGTCGCGACGTGGGAGTAAGAAGAGCCCCTTGTGCGCCCCCCGCAGGCTCTCGGCGGGACTGCAGGCTCCGCTCCACAATCAGAAGTGGAACTGTTCGGCATGTACGTTCTCTAACAGCGGGCTACTGCTACGCTGTGAGATGTGTGAAAGTCCACGAAAGGTGCAGAAAGGTAATATCTACACACATGCCACATCCATATGTGTTTACATTAGTCCGTTTTATTTTACATGGACCATCAACATATCAAAGTGTGCTACTGATCTCATTTGAAACTCATTTGTGCTACTGACGTGGATAAAGCCTTAAAGGAGTAGTTCACTTTTAAAAAAACTTTTGTTGATAATTTACTCACCCCATGTCATCCACGATGTCCATGTCATTCTTTCTTCAGTTGGAAAAGAAATGAAGGTTTTTGATGAAAACATTCCAGGATTTTCTCCATATAATGGACTTCAATGGGAACCAAACGGTTCAAGGTCCAAAAGACAGTTTCAGTGCAAACTGCAAAATGTTCAGAAGGGCTTTAAAACGATTCCAGACTATGAATAAGAGTCTTACCAAGCGAAACGATCACTCATTTAATAAAAAACGATAACAAAGTTTAAGTTTTATAAGCTCAAATGGTCGCTTGCTCTGTTCTGTGATGCGCGTTCGTGACTCTCCTGTTCGAACTCGTTCATCAAAATGAACGAATCTTTTCACAAGTCAATTCGTTCATTTCGTTCGTTGAATGAACCAAATGACAGGAACAAAGATTAGTTCGTTTTGATAAACGAGATTTGAACAGTCACAAACACACATCACAGAACAGAGCAAGGCGACCATTTGAGCTTATAAAACTTAAACTTTTTTATTTATTTTTTAAATGAGTGATCGTTTCGCTTGATAAGACCCTTATTCATCGTCTGGAATCGTTTAAAGCCCTTTAAACAGTTTGCAGTTTGCACTGAAACTGTCTTTGGACCTTGAACCCGTTTGGTTCCCATTGAAGTCCATTATATGGAGAAAAATCCTGGAATGTTTTCATCAAAAACCTTAATTTCTTTTTTCCAACTGAAGAAAGAAAGACATGGACATCTTGGATGACATGGGGGTGAGTAAATTATCAGCAAAAGTTTTTTTTAAAGCGATCTACTCCTTTAAATCTTGTGGCTTTTTGAGGAAAGTTGTGTTAAAATTCAGCTATTTTAGGAGTTTAAGTGTCTTAGATTTCCATTTAACTTTTGTTTTAGTGACAGCAGCACTCCAATCCTAAAACTTTGTTTATTTCTAGGTTTAAATTAGATTTTGAACCCAGATTTTCAGTTTGGTCTCAGACTTTTGGACCCCTTTTGTATTTGATTGGCTTTATAAAGGCACGGCTGATCCAAGGCCCTGATCCTTAGTAAAGCAATGCCGAAACCTTCCTTCCTCTCTGTCGCAGAAGTTCCAAAGAATCCAAATGTGAAAGAACAACAGGCAGAACTGTCTCGAAAACTAAAAAGGAGGTGTGCACAGTGAACGACAGAAATAGATCAGATTGAAAATTACTCATTATCATGGCCACGGCGAGGCGGAATGGATTTTGGCACCTGTCAAATCAAGAATGCCGCTTTCGTTCAGCGTCACCAGTGGAAAAGTTTGTGAAATCTTCGTAAGCTTTGTTTCCGCCATCAACTCCAATGCCATCGATCAGATCGTGAGCCTGTCCTCTGACAACTGCCTGGTGATGCAAAATCAAACACAGAGATATAAGCACATACCAGGCCAGCTGCTGCTGTCTTAATGCGCGCGTACATCTCTGTGTGTGTTTGAAAGCCACAATCTGGACACGCATACACTGAAAACACACAGTTTGTGATTCGCTTTTAGTTCTTAAAACAAAATAGTTCAGCTAAAAGAGAAAATATTGATTATTAATTCATCCTCATGTCAATCCGTGGAACACCACAAAGAGACGTTTAGCAACATGTTCTCGCTGCTCTTTTATCATTTAATGAAAGTCAAAGAGGACTTGAAACCTGTGAATAATAATAATGATAATAGTTTTAAAATATTCATATATATATATATATATATATATATATATATATATGAAAAATATATATAAAATATGTGTATATAAAACAAATATATATTTATTATTATTATTATTATTTATATTTTCTCTATTATAATCTCTTTTTTTATTAATATAATTTTTCTATTATAAAAACTGCCTCTATAACTAGATTTTTATAGAAAATTATGAGTGATGCCATGCGAAAACCATTATGCCAAGGCGTTGCTAAGGTGTGTGTAATATTAATCGTTTTAAAAATGATATATTTGAAAAATACATAAATAAATAAAATATATATTTTCAAAAATGTATGTATTTTAAATGTTTTTCTTCCTCTTTTTCTTATTAATGATTTTTCTTTTCTAAAATCTGCATCTATAACTAGATTTATTTTACAAAATATGTGAGTGTTTTATTATTGTGAGTTAGCATTATTATTATTATCGTTATTTTGTATTTTTAGACTATAGTGGTGTGGCATTTAGTTTTTTGCCTCATATTTTTATAGATCTGCAGTCATAAGTTTTCAGAAATGTATCATTTATAGGGCTATCAAACTATTAATTGCGTTAATCGCATCCAAAATGAAAGTTTGTGTTTACATAATATATGTGGGTGCACTGTGTATAATTTTTTTATTTATTTATATATTTATATATAAAATATTAATATTTATATATAATATAAATCACATATAAATCTATTTATATACATGAAAATATTTCTTAAATATATACAAGCATGTGTGTGTGTTTATATATATAAAATAATCATACACAGTGCACCCACATATATTATGTAAACACAAACTTTTATTTTGAATGCGATTAATCGCGAATTGATTTGATCAGCCCTAATCATTTATAAAAAAAATTGTATTTATAGTATATTATATAATATATTATATTATATCATATATCAAACTAGATGTTTTTAACAAAAATGTGATTGGTTGCCATGCAAAACTCACCAAAATATTAGCGCTGTCAATAGATTAAGAAAAATGTATCCCGATTAATCACATTCTTTTTGTGTGATTAATTCCATACTTGTTTTTTTATTTATCTTGTTTAACACGTTTATTTTGTCATAATTTTCTATATCCAGCAAAGTAAACTATCAGATTGAAGGATGATTCTCACAATTTTTAAGCTTTTTATAAAGGTAAATGTAGGTATCTTACTCAACACACACACCAAATAACCAAACAAAACAAGGATCATTGGACAGAAACCTTTCCTTGAGTTTAGATGATCTGATCACAAACAGGGAAGGCGAAATCATGTTAAAGGGTTAGAACAGAAACAGAAAAAGATCTCACGACTTCTAAGATCATCTAACTGTGTGACGTAAATTACGTCAATGACGCAGTTTCACACAGTTTCAGTAATTCGTGTTATTTGCGTCAAATTGTTTGAATGTGTCAAGGATTTTGAATTACACGCTCACAGACAGCCCTATTAAAAACATTACAGACGTCGACTTTGTGCGAGTAATTAAACTTTCTTTCTCACTCTTCACAGCAACTGCTCGCGCTCACAAAAACAGACCCAAAGCTGACACCACATCATCGTAGATCAATCATTTGCAGCAAATATCCGATTCTCTGTGACTATCAGCTTAATTTGAAGCGTAAAACAAACATGCGGTGCGCCGTGTCTCTGTCAACCCAACACACACCCATCGAAGCTCCAGTGAAAGGCTGCTTTTTGAAAACGACAGCAACGGTGTGTCAAGACTTCACTCAAGATTTGTAAGCCTGGTAAAATCAGACACCGGGAATATTGATCTGAACACACTGTCATGGGCAAATAGCTTTATGCTTTCAAACCATTCAGTTTGTTCTGCATACCATTCACTGTACTCCTCTGAAACCTCCCATCATGCAATAGCTTGGCCTTTGGATGTTCTGCTTTGAACGAAACCTGTTCCAATAATAATGAAAACAAGAGGAGAGTGAGCGTTTACCGCAGCCATTTTGCCCGTTTGCCCTCGACTTTTATTGGGTGTGTGGTCATAAAGGTACGTTTCCCACCCAATTTCAGTTTTGAAAACGGTGCATGATCTGCATTATATGTCACAGCATTCCCTAGTTTTGATCGTTGCACCTTCGAACAGCCTTTTCTCGAGTTTTATTTTCCGGAATGGAGAAAAGCGGCGGAGTTACAGAAGCGGGGCTTTTTTACTCCGTCCGTCCTCGACTGTTACAGATCCGCGGCCACAAAGGTGGAACCGTAGAGCGCTCCAGGGACAGTCTCGACTGTAAGGGTTCACGAATGCGCAGCGGGAGTTGTTTTCTGCTCCAGTGTCTGGCTTTCTTTCTGCAAGGACCCCGCTTGTTCCAAGAGACCAGACAGCACAGCAGTGGAGCTTTTATACGGCTTTCTCACAAAATTCAGGCTGACATTTTAGAAGATCCATACGAGACCTTTCAGCGAGAGTGAGAAGGAGAGGGTGGAAAAGGAAAGAAAGGGTAACGCAAAAACTGCGGAGGGAATCGTGTGGAGAAGAAGAGCGGGGAGAATCCGGAGAAAGAAAGGCAAACGAGAACGGAGTCGGAGGTGTGGAAGGTCATTAGGCGGCCTCGGAGGAAGAATTCGCGCAATTATCAAACTCCTCCACCGCCTCGCAGATCCAAAATAAAGCGGCAGTCAAAAGCTCGTTATTATGGACGGAGCGTCCTGTCACGATTTTTGGACGATCGATCCCCTTGGGGAGACAAGATAATGCATTTGAGCGGCCTCCACATCATGAAGATGCTGTTCTGAGGTGGAGGCAGGAGGCTCCAAATGTATTCTGAATGGGATTTTTTTTTGCCGTGTCCCGTTGCGCCATGTGGCAGGAGAGATGTGAAACTGCTGGTCTGAGAGGAAGGAAATCAGTCAAACGCGAAACAGAACAGCATCTGTTCCTCGCTCAGTGTGCTCGACGATGAGCGCCAGCGCGTCTCCCATGTCCTTCCACCATCAGACGACTGCGGAGAAGAACTGTGACGGCCCTCTATGGGTGTGAGCTCACCAGCCAAAGGCCTGATGTTAAAGGGATAGTGTGCTGCAGAATGAGGGACATTTGCCACAAAAATAACTTGAATTGAGTGTAGAATCAGTTTAACCAGACTAGTTTTGTGTTGCTCGATACATCAATGTAACTCATCCTCTATCTCTCTCTCTATTAGCTCTTAGACCGCCTTCCTCATTACCGGCAGCCTCCCTCATCCTCCTCATCCACATCGCTCACTGACCATCTGCATCTCTGATTCAGACCGAGAGAAAGTGAACCAACCACCCCACAAACTCCACACGCACGCCCAAGCCAACGGGCCAATCAGGATGTGGAGGAAATGCACCTGGGATAAATCTCAAGAAATGCAACGAAGTGATGAATTCACCCCACAAACACTCTCTGGTAGTAATCCAGGTCTGTTCTAAACACAGTTTCAGTTCTTTTTACTAAGATTTTATGTAGGTGTAGGTTCTCTTGTTATTTAATTTAGAATGACAGGTATTGTTTGTTTATGACAGAAACTCCACCAGATATGGTTTTGATTTGTTTTTTAAGTGCCCAATATCCCATATGAAGATCTGAATTGAACTAAAGGATTCATTGCTAACTTTATGAGGTGAACAAAACGTTTTTACAAGATTGTTAACTATAAATGTAATGAAAATGCATTTAATTAATTTACAAAAGAATACATTTGAATTAATTAAACATTTAAAAGAAACAAAATTAAAGCAAGCAACAAAGATGGATGGATGGATGGATGGATGGATGGATGGATGGATGGATGGATGGATGGATGGATGGATGGATGGATGGATGGATGGATGGATAGATATGGATGGATAGTTTGATGGATGAATGGGATGGATGGGTAGGTAGATAGATAGTTTGATAGATGGATGGATGGATGCGATAGTTTGATAGATAGATAGTTTGATAGATGGATGGATGGGTAGATAGATAGTTTGTTTGATGGATGGATGGATGGATGGATGGATAGTTTGATGGATGGATGGATGGATAGTTTGATGGATGGATAGATGGATAGATAGTTTGTTTGATGATGATGGATGATGATGGATGGATGGATGGATGGATGGATGGATGGATGGATGGATGGATGGATGGATGGATGGATGGATGGATGGATGGATGGATGGATGGATGGATGGATGGATGGATGGATGGATAGATAGTTTGTTTGATGGATGGATGGATGGATGGATGGATGGATGGATGGATAGTTTGATGGATGGATAGATGGATAGATAGTTTGTTTGATGGATGGATGGATGTATGGATGGATGGATGGATGGATGGATGGATGGATGGATGGATGGATGGATGGATAGATAGATAGTTTGTTTGATGGATGGATGGATGGATGGATAGTTTGATGGATGGATGGATAGTTTGATGGATGGATAGATGGATAGTAGGGGTGTAACGATTTCGAACCGAACCGAAAAACCGCGATACTGAACTCACTATTCGAATCGCGATACTGTCATTGCGAACCGAACACGCCCCGCCCGCCCCCTGCTACCCCGGCCCCGCCCAGCCCGGCTCAATGGACCTCATGTCTTATGTAAACAGTACACAACGAATTCAGTTTTGTAGCCTAACCACCATGTGTTTTGTTACTTTCAATAATAAGCAAGGTGTAATCTTTCAAATTCTGTCTATTTGATCACGAAATTCAAACAATAAATGGCGTTTTGGCGCTCTTTGATGTGACGTGACAGATCGCTTACTAGGCTCTTCATTTCAAGCGGCAGTGCGGCGCGCGAGTAACGCGATCATCTCTTCCTCAGTTACAGAAAAGACACCTGAAGGTATGTTGAAAGATACAGTATACTTACTGAAAGGCATCATAACTCGTGTAATCGCTCAGTGTTTCAGCCGCGGAAAGACGTCAATAAAACAGCAAAGCTCACTATAGCATTATATTTACCTCAACAGGCAAGTGATTCAGTGTCCACAACTTCCTATAAATGAACATGTTAGCCTGTATATTATATTTTACTTAACCTGTGAATGATATCTTGATTATTTAAATTATGTTTAAAATATCTTTCATGAAAATGACAACTGTGTAAATTATTAGAGTAAAAAAACACAAGTTAATGTAAAAACTGCCTTATGTTCAGTTTACATGTTTTCATACAATGTGTTGTGTGTTGATTATTATATCTAAAAAATAAATGGCATCTGAATTTAGGTTAAAAGTCTAGGCTACAACATTTAATGTTATAGTAATGTGCAGCCTTCAATATAGTTCACAGCATTAGCAGATTTTTTTTAATCCTTGTGAAATGTTTAATTGTAACTGACTTAATTTAAAGACAAAGACCTTTTTTTTCATTAAACCACTGTTTAAAAAAAAAGCCATTTTAGCTTTCTAAACACGAACCGGAATCGAACCGAGACATCAAAACCGTGGGAAAACTCAAACCGATCAGTTTTGTGTATCGTTTACACCCCTGAATGGATAGATAGTTTGTTTGATGGATGGATGGATGGATGGATGGATGGATGGATGGATAGATAGTTTGATGGATGGATGGATGGATGGATGGATGGATGGATGGATGGATGGATGGATGGATGGATGGATGGATGGATGGATGGATGGATGGTTGGATAGATGGATAGCATGGATAGATGGATAGATGATAGATGGATAGATGATAGATGGATAGATGATAGATGGATAGATGATAGATGGATAGATGATGGATAGATAGATAGATAGATAGATAGATAGATAGATAGATAGATAGATAGATAGATAGATAGATAGATATAGATAGATAGATAGATAGATAGATAGATAGATAGATAGATAGATAGATAGATAGATAGATATAGATAGAGATAGTATTTATTGTAAATTAGATATTAAAGAACCTAGAACAATTTAGGTTGCAGCTTGGACATTTTTCAAACTGTCTCCTGTTGCGTTTCTCAACCATTTAAGTAAAAATACCTTCTAAGAACAATTTTACAGTTGCGTCACTGCAGCTGAGAGCACGTCTATGTAAGATATGGATAATAACAGGCCATTTTAAAGCTAGACAATCGACAAGCGTTCACCGATTCTTATAAAGAGTGCAATTTTCAGACACTGCTGGGTTTGTCTTAACACCCACCTTTACGGTACCACACACAGACAATCCCAGCTTCCCACCAGCATACAGTACGCATAATGGCTCTTTAATAACATGGTGTGATTGGCCAGCCGGCGACGGCTCGGCTATTTTAGTCCATGGTAGGGTTCTGGTAACTAAGCCTCATGGGGCGCCTTTACAGCGAGCCTGACCCAAATGAATGTAGAACGGCTCTGTGGGACGAAATCTGGACAAATCCGATTTCTTAGAACAGCAGGATCGTTTAGGTCACTCCGTACCTGCTGAATATAGTGTTCGTTAGCGTCGTTAGAGCGCTCGTTTCTGCTGCGCTTCACCTGACCTTTATCAGTGGTCGGTATAGAGCATAATGATCGTCCGCTCTTCATTGCCCTCTTCTCTTTTTCCTCCTTCTATTAGTCATTCCGACTTTCCCATCATGTCTCCCTCCCTCTCTCTCTCTGATAGCTAATGAAGATCACACTCAAAAGGAGTCGGATGACTCTGTTCGCGTGTACGACTGTCTGAAGTTCTGTGCCAGCAAAAACACGGACAGGATCTACATCTATGACAAGGTAAAGAGGACTATAAACCCAAACACCCCTAGAGTAATCTGGCACATTAATGATCGATTTGCAATGACTTTGCGGTCAAACCTCGTTAATATTGCAATAAAGCATCTAATTTATAATTTTGCGGCACCTTCCTTGTTTGGTTTTTCGTGACCTTTGTGAGTTTTAATAGCGTATCTTATTCAAACTTCAGTATCACAATGGCATCTCATCTCTGTGAAATCAGGTTCAAATGAATCGTGTGTTTTAAGTCAATGATTCTTTTGCTAGAAAAAAATATTTTAAATTTAAAGGGTTAAATTTAAAGTCGAATTAAAGAAAAAAACAAATTTTTTATATATTATATTATTTTAAGTATTTTTTATTTATTTAAATGTTCTACTATTTTAAAAATATATTACTTTTTTCATTTAGAAAATTACAACTAACAATTTTTATGCTTAATGTAATCGGTATAATAAAAAATGTAAATGTAAAATTTTACAGACTGTTTATTATTGAATACTATTTAAAAAAAAAAAACGATATTTAAAAAAAAAGCTTTTTAAAAAATATTTGTAAAATAATGTAAATTTAGAACAAATGTATATAATATAATGTATATAATTTAGAACAAATGTATATAATTATACAGAAACTCAAAGACACACACATATATATATATGACCATATATATATATAGGACCAGGCAGTTCTAGCAATGTGGTCTGTGAAGTTGAACTGATCATCAAACAAAACTCAAAGGTTCCTGACTGACCTGGAGTTGATGAACCTTGCTGAAAGAAGTTGTTGTGATGAAGACCTCAAGCAGTTCTGTCTTCGCAAGGTTGAATTAAAGGTGATGGTCCTTCATCCAGTCAAAAGTGTCTGTCAGGCAGGCTGAGATGCGAGCAGCTACCATTGGATCATGAGAGGTCGAGTTTTGTGTCATCCGTGTAGCAGTGGCAGGAAAAGCCATGTCTCTGAACGACAGATCCTAGTAATGACAGAAGAAAGAGAAGAGGTCTAAGCACTAGAGCCCTGAGGCACCCCAGTAGTTTAGATGTTGCAATTTAGACAACTCACCCGTCCACGACACTCTTGAAGGACCAACTTGAGTGGTAAGACTTGAACTGGAGGATCTGGTAAGACTCATGAGGGTTGACTGGAGGATCTGGTGATTATTACAATCAGAAATAATGCAAAATACTGTTAAATCAAACAAAACTCTTGCAACCATAAAAAGTATAATCACATATTTTAGTTAAACTTCACATAAAAATTCTTATAGTTTAACCGATATTCAGAACAGGAATTAAAAATATAAGTATAGAAATGAAGATAAATTACAGTATAGTGACATTCATTATAAACAACATTTAGTATAAACGGCAAACGTATTTATTTTAAATGAAAACTGAAACTACCGCATGTTGGAAATGCGTTAAACAAATAAACTCGTGCTCACTTCTCATTCAACACAAATCTAGATTTGTGACTTTTGCAAAATGTTTTTTGTGCTTTACTTTAATTGCGTTAAAAACGTTGCAGCACATTCTAGATGATAAAATACAGTACTTGATAAAATATTGATGCTGATGCGATTCCAAGTCTATTCTTTTGACAAAAATGATGTTGGCCAATAATTTTACAGAATTCGCAACCAAATGTCCTATAAAACCAAATGTTTAAGTATGCAAGGCATAAACATATATTTATCGTATAACTTTGTCAGAAATAGTTCTTTCATATTTAACTTTAGTCCTGAACACACGGTTGAATGACCAGGGATTCCAGTGTTAATCTGAGGGCAAATAAAGTGTTGAAATCTCACAGTCCTCTTTTGTACAGCGTAACGCTTGGATTCTTATAGTTCTCTGCAACTGTATTAAATGGAGGCAGATATAAGCAGGGGGCCCCTAATTGACTTTGATTGAGAAATATTATCCGGGTTCGTTTTTAATAAGAGCTTTTCCTGAGGCCATTTCAGCCGAGCAGTGATGAATGGAGGAGTTTCAGTAAGAAGACAGAGGCAGAGCTGGAAAAGAGGCCTGCCGTGGGCTGGAAATGTAATATTTTCTAAAGGGCCTAGTGGTCCCTGTGGACAGACGTTGGAGGACGGCGGTCCAGCTGGTGTATGAGAGCTGGATAGATGCCTATAAGGGCCACACTTGTGATTGGCAGCTCTTTAAGGAACGTCTCTGCTTGGTCGCCTTCCTGTCGTCATGACCTTAAGCGATGACCTTTAGGTGTTTCTTCATATTCGTTACTTCTCGCTTAAAGAAATAGCCATGTTGAAGTTATTTTATATTCTCTGTACTGACGTTTTAAAACGTTTTTTTCATAGTTAATATTTTTTTCTGTAAATATTTTGGCATAATGTTAATAGGTATTAGATTTAGATTGCGGTCTAGTTTAGTAATACTGCTCAGTCTAAAAGTAACTTAAAACTATAAATCTGTTTAATTAAAATAGCTTTTTTCCCTATCCTTCTCATCATATTATTATGAATCATATTATGTTATTTAAAAAAGTGTGTATGTGTGTGTGTGTGCATGTGTATATATAATTCTTTTATATAATTGGATTTGTTTCAATAATTTGTTTGAATTTAATTTTACTATATTGGAAAATTAAACTGGAATAGTTTTTTATATATATTTCAGCCTATATACACTTTTTTTAATATTCAAACATTCATGATCTTAAATAATATCTGTTTTATTTAATTTTTTTTCCTACCCTTTTAATCAGTTTTAGCTGCAGTGTATCATGTGAGGGTATTTTTTACTTTTTTTATCCATATATATATATATCTATATATACACTCACCGGCCACTTTATTAGGTACACCTGTCCAACTGCTCGTTAACACTTAATTTCTAAGCAGCCAATCACATGGCGGCAACTCAGTGCATTTAGGCATGTAGACATGGTCAAGACAATCTCCTGCAGTTCAAACCGAGCATCAGTATGGGGAAGAAAGGTGATTTGAGTGACTTTGAACGTGGCATGATTGTTGGTGCCAGAAGGGCTGGTCTGAGTATTTCAGAAACTGCTAATCTACTGGGATTTTCACGCACAACCATCTCTAGGGTTTACAGAGAATGGTCCGAAAAAGAAAAAAACATCCAGTGAGTGGCAGTTCTGTGGGCGGAAATGCCTTGTTGATGCCAGAGGTCAGAGGAGAATGGCCAGACTGGTTCGAGCTGATAGAAGGGCAACAGTGACTCAAATAACCACCCGTTACAACCAAGGTGGGCAGAAGAGCATCTCTGAACGCACAGTACGTCGAACTTTGAGGCAGATGGGCTACAGCAGCAGAAGACCACACCGGGTGCCACTCCTTTCAGCTAAGAACAGGAAACTGAGGCTACAATTTGCACAAGCTCATTGAAATTGGACAATAGAAGATTGGAAAAACGTTGCCTGGTCTGATGAGTCTCGATTTCTGCTGCGACATTCGGATGGTAGGGTCAGAATTTGGCGTCTACAACATGAAAGCATGGATCCATCCTGCCTTGTATGACGGTTCAGGCTGGTGGTGGTGGTGTCATGGTGTGGGGAATATTTTCTTGGCACTCTTTGGGCCCCTTGGTACCAATTGAGCATCGTTGCAACGCCACAGCCTACCTGAGTATTGTTGCTGACCATGTCCATCCCTTTATGACCACAATGTACCCAACTTCTGATGGCTACTTTCAGCAGGATAATGCGCCATGTCATAAAGCTGGAATCATCTCAGACTGGTTTCTTGAACATGACAATGAGTTCGCTGTACTCAAATGGCCTCCACAGTCACCAGATCTCAATCCAATAGAGCATCTTTGGGATGTGGTGGAACGGGAGATTCGCATCATGGATGTGCAGCCGACAAATCTGCGGCAACTGTGTGATGCCATCATGTCAATATGGACCAAACTTCCTGAGGAATGCTTCCAGCACCTTGTTGAATCTATGCCACGAAGAATTGAGGCAGTTCTGAAGGCAAAAGGGGGTCCAACCCGTTACTAGCATGGGGTACCTAATAAAGTGGCCGGTGAGTGTATATATATATATATATATATATAATTATGTTAATCATATTTATATATTCATAAATTACTTTAAACATTGAGATCAAAAGGTTCAATACAAGGCATATTTTCCTTACTTACTAAACATAAATATTGAATAATTTTTTTAATAATTTATTTATGTGCAACAACATAATACTGTACCTACATACGCTTTTACTAAAACATTTTAAAATGGTCAAACGCCCCACAGAGGTTTCTGTAAACGCTTTTGAGTGAAGACTCAAATGATTCATTCAATCTTTTTGTGCCAATTCATTGAATCCAGCAGTTTGAAAGAACTGATTCACAGAAATGAAATTTCTAAATATTGGTACGAAACTAGTCCACTAACGTCTTGAGGAAATTCAAATAAAACTGTTTAAAATATTCACAATGTGTGTTCTCTCTACAGGATGGCCTCCCGCTCCACTGTAACTTCATTCCCTTGGATATCAGACTGCAGGAACTGGGAGGAACTGCCACCAGAATTCAATCACAGCGAGAGACAGGAGACAGGTGTGTGTGTGTGTGTGACGGGATGTTCAAGCACCGTTCATCAGATTTCTAGAAACACATCTGTGTGTCAATGTGTGTGTGTCAGGTTGTGCGATTTCGGTCGCGAGTGGAGCTCTCTGACTGCGATGAGGCAGAGGATGGTGAGGAAGAGTGGAAGAGCGTTTCACAGCCCTATCCTGCTGCTGGAGGAACTCACACAATCACGCAGCGACAGGCACAGCAGCACCTCCAGGCAAGAGAGACACACATGCGCTATCAAAGCTGGAGAGGACTGGGGACATGTGGCGCGCATCTTTCCAGTCTACATTAGCTCATGTCAATCAAATTAAGCTGTTTTTGTTCATTTTAGTCGGTGATTTTTTTTTTTGACGTCTTTAATCTTACCAAAGCTGAATTTATTTAATCAAAAATAATATTGTGAAATATAATTATGATTTAAAATAACATACATTTTAAATAGATTTTTTGGCATTGTTATTCCTGTCTTCAGTGTCACATTAACCTCTCAGAAATCATTCTAACGATGAAACCGCTTGCGCTATAACTGACAAAAACACAACAAATTATGCCAAAATGCCCGTTTCCGAAAGTCTTAAATGAACGTAAGGAGTTATGAGCTGTGTCATGTGCTTCTGGTCTTAAAGTGACAGTAGCCTAATAAATCTGCTACTGTCTGTCATTATTGTTAATCAAAGAACAAAAGAAAATGAGAAAATCACTCCCTGCTCTCTGACTGAATAGCTTTTTAACCTGTTAGACCTACCTAAAAATCTTAAAGCACTGTTTACAAATTTACATGGGTCAAAACAACGAAAACAAAAACTTTGTTCATTTTTAACAGGGAAAGTAAAAATCTGAACCGGTTCTGATCTGGGCCAATAGGAAAATAAATTGAACCCTGATATATTGAAGGGCAGGTAACTGTGACATTTATTATAATGGGTTTATGTGAACATTGTTTTAAGGTTATTTAAATGAAAGCACAAAATTGATCAGTTTTACATGAGGTTGTGAATAATGTGAGATTATTGTTGATGAGGTATTTCATTTGAGTTTCATTTGTGGACGTCCTGACTAGGATGGGCAGCGGCCATCGCGCATTAACCGCATGCAAAGACAAAAGTTTGTGTTTACATAATATATGTGTGTGTAGTGTGTATAATTAATTTGTATATATAAATACACACACATGCATGTATATATTTAAGAAATACTAGCATGTATATACTTTATATATATTTATACATAATTAATATTATATATAAATATAAATATTTGATATATTAATAACAGATTTTTCTTAAATATATACATGCATGTGTTGGTATTTATATATACAAATTAATTATACACACTACACACACATGTTATGTATGTAAACACAAACTTTTTATTTCGGATGCGATTAATCGCGATTGATCGTTGCCCATCCCTGAGTCCTGACGCATCACAGTGAGTCAGTTTATTGGCCTAGTTCGTATGGTAGCAGAGACTGAACTTGCCCTTTACTGGCACCACGATGTTCCCTTTATGGTACTCAGTTACACTCTCACTCTCTCTCAGGTATCTCACTAAACAGGATGTAGCTCAGACCTCTATCGTCTGTGGCCCAAAAGGGGTCGCAGCCTCCTGCATTATTACAAGGAGCACTGACCTCAAGGAAGGATCCACATCCAAACCCACTGCCACCACTCCGACAGGTTTCAATATTGAATGTTATAGCAATGCCCTGGCAACCACACAAGAACACCTTAGCAACCACCTAGCAGATGCTATGACAACTAGGGGATGCTCCAATTCAGTCAATATCCGTCAGAGCCACATTCAAAGGACTGCCGATCGGTAGCTACTATATTTGGCTGAACGAACAAACCCATTTAACCGCAAAGGCTTTTGCATCACATTATGCTTGATAACCTCGCTGAAACATTAGAAAGCCATAGTAAATCACACATCTTTATTCACGGCGCTTTTTCCACTGCATGGTACGGCTACGGCTCGGTACGGCTCACTTGTGGCGCTTTTCCACTGCATGTGTACGGTACGGCTCGCTTCGGCTTGCTTTAAATGGTACCTGGTCTGTTGAGGTTCCAAGCGTACCGTACCGGTACTAAAATGTGACGTGAAACACTGCAGATCACTGATTGGTCAGACAGAATCGTCACTACCAGCGTCATTGTATTTGCGACCAATAGACATCGACACGAGAAACCAAACCCGCTAGATTTAAATAGCCAGTAACAGCCACCGCTGTTATCGATCAGTCTATAATCCCACCCACTTTAAAGCGGTACTAACTGCAGTGGAAAAGCAACCGAGCTAAAGCGAACTGAGCCGTGCAGCGTTGAGCCGAGTCGTATCCACGCAGTGGAAAAGCGGTGAGCGATGCCGTGCCGCACCGAGCCGTGGAAAAAGCGCCATTAGACCAGTCCGTCTTGAATCAAACGAGCCACACACAACATAACATGCACTGATTAGATTCAAAAGCAGCCTCATGGAGTGACGTTGCGCATGCTGCACTTGGCTAAAGCCATGACTGCCCGGCATTTGATCGCGTCACGAACTTGACGCAGTGTATTGCAACACCATTTGGCAAAGTGTAAGCCGATGGAAACTGCATGTCGGGGATGGGTGGGCGGGAGACACTGTTTAACTGGCACGATTGGATCGATCGCTTCTGCACTGTACAGGTCTTGATTCAGCCATATGATATAGAATTAGAGCACACAGCCTAGGATCGTTAATTGCATGTCACATAGGAGTCTTCAAATGGCTTGTGAGGAGCACTTATTCTGTGGGATCTATAAATAGTTTTGTTTTGTAGTTCTTGCAACTCTAGTAAAGAAAGTGCTCTACATAGAGCTGCTGAAGGTTCTATCAGCGCTACTGTATTTGGAAACCCCGAAAGGTTCTATCACACTTCAAAAAAAGGGTTCCTCTGGGTTCTATATATACCAAAAAAAATGGTTCTAATATAGAACCATTTTGGAGTTCCATATATGAAGCGGGGGATGGGACCATTACCTGGTTCTAAATAGAACCATTTCTTCTCAAGAAGGTGTATGATCAGAGAGAAACACTGTCACCGTAATCACTTGTTTGGAGAGGTTTCTGGACCTGTTGATAAAAAGGCTGCCATGTTTCCAAATTCCATAACTTTTGATTGATTTGAGATATAAACACAAAATTTCAGATGCAGTTGACATAATTGTGGACATTCCAAATTCGAATTTATGACCTAATATGTCTTAAATTCAATTCTCATTTATTTGTATAGCGCTTTTCCACAATACATCTCGTTTCAAAGCTTACAGAAAATGCAATTAAGAGTTTTATAGTGTGTATACTTGGATAGTCATTATGTCAAGCATTAAGCAGTAGTTCACTTTTTAAAAAAACTTTTGCTGATAATTTACTCATCTACTCACCTTGTGTCATTAATAAGTTCCATGTCTTTCTTTCTTCAGTTTTGAAAAGAAATGAAGGTTTTTGATAAACATTTCACGATTTTTTCATATAATGGACTTTATTGGGAACCAAAACAGTTCAAGGTCTAAAAGACAGTTTCAGTGCAAACTGTTCAAAGGGCTTTAAACGATTCCAGATGATGAATAAGGGTTTTTAAAAAAAAATTAAAAAATATAGTTTAAGTTTTATAAGCTCAAATGGTCACCTTGCTCTGTTCTACCATGTGCGTTCGTGACTCTCCTGTTCCAACCTTTTCATCAAAATGAACATTTTTTTGTGTCATTTGGTTCATTCGAACGAACAGGAGAATCAACGAACACGCATCACAGAACAGAGCAAGGCGAACATTTGAGCTTATAAAACTTAAACTTTATTTTTTTTAAATGAGGCACATTAAAAATAAAAAATTACATTTAAAATTTTTCAAAAAATTGTAAAAAAATTTAATTTGTTGTTTTTTTATATCAAGAGAAATGATAATTTCGCTTATAAGACCCTTATTCGTTCAAAGCCCTTTGAACAGTTTGCACTGAAACTGTCTTTGGACCGTGGACCATTTGGTTACCAGTAAAGTCCATTATATGGAGAAAATTCCTGGAATGTTTTCATCAAAAACCTTAATTTCTTTTTCGACTGAAGAAATAAAGACATGGACATCTTGGATGACATGGGGTGAGTAAATTATCAGCAAAAGTTTTTTTTAAAGTGAACTACTCCTTTAATAATAACAAAAATAAAATCAATAAATTGCAGCACTTTTTCTGGGGTTTTCTCAGCAGTGATCTAACATAAGAACCTCCAAACATGATTTAAAGAAAATGAAATGAGATTATGTACTTGACACTTTTTTTGTAGAGTTATTAGTTACCATTGCTTTTAAATATGCCACTTACACTCACCGGCCACTTTATTAGGTACCCCATGCTAGTAATGGGTTGGACCCCCTTTTGCCTTCAGAACTGCCTCAATTCTTCGTGGCATAGATTCAACAAGGTGCTGGAAGCATTCCTCAGGGAGTTTGGTCCATATTGACATGATGGCATCACACAGTTGCCGCAGATTTGTCGGCTGCACATCCATGATGCGAATCTCCCGTTCCACCACATCCCAAAGATGCTCTATTGGATTGAGATCTGGTGACTGTGGAGGCCATTTGAGTACAGCGAACTCATTGTCATGTTCAAGAAACCAGTCTGAAATGATTCCAGCTTTATGACATGGCGCATTATCCTGCTGAAAGTAGCCATCAGAAGTTGGGTACATTGTGGTCATAAAGGGATGGACATGGTCAGCAACAATACTCAGGTAGGCTGTGGCGTTGCAACGATGCTCAATTGGTACCAAGGGGCCCAAAGAGTGCCAAGAAAATATTCCCCACACCATGACACCACCACCACCAGCCTGAACCGTTGATACAAGGCAGGATGGATCCATGCTTTCATGTTGTAGACGCCAAATTCTGACCCTACCATCCGGAATGTCGCAGCAGAAATCGAGACTCATCCAGGGTTTCCGCGGGCATTAAAAAGCATTAAAAGTCATTAAATGGATTTTGCGAAAATTAAGGCCTTAAAAGGCATTAAAAAGCATTAAATTTGATTCTTACAGGCATTAAATTTTTTTTTTATAGTTTTGAAGAGAATTTTATACAAATTTATTTGAATATAGCCTTCATAATTAATTTGTATTTGCTCTCGCAAAATATGTATGTTAGTATCATAGACTGTAAAAAATAGTACGATAAACACGTGGAACCATTTTGGTAATTGCTTCCGGCTAGAGCAAAATTGCCGTGATGCAGAGGTGACGCGGGCATTTTGTACAGCTGTAGACAGGTCTGAAACTACGAAAAATGGGAAAGTGCAAATTTCAGCTGAAGTGGCTGGAAAACTAAGATTTCAAGACATGGTTGCAGCCCGTTGGTGATAAACATTATGAAGGATTTTGCGGCGTTTGCAAAAAAGGATTTAAGTTGGGGACAATGGGAATCGGTGCCGTAAAATTAGACATGCAGTGTGACGGCCACAAATCGGCGGTAAGAGTCAAACAGCAAAGAACGATGTCTAATTTGGTGTGAACGACAAATCTACAAGTAACGTTACGATGACAACAGATGCTGTAGTCACCAACGTTTGTGGAGCAAAATCGAACGATATATATATATATATATATATATATATATATATATATATATATATATATAAAATATCCGTGGTTAGTCATGGCTCGTGTATGGCATTATTTTTTTTTAAATGGCATTAAAAAGGCATTAAAAAGGCATTACATTTCATTTGAAGAGACCTGCAGAAACCCTGTCATCAGACCAGGCAACGTTTTTCCAATCTTCTATTGTCCAATTTCGATGAGCTTGTGTAAATTGTAGCCTCAGTTTCCTGTTCTTAGCTGAAAGGAGTGGCACCCGGTGTGGTCTTCTGCTGCTGTAGCCCATCTGCCTCAAAGTTCGACGCACTGCTGCGTCAGAGATGCTCTTCTGCCCACCTTGGTTGTAACGGGTGGTTATTTGAGTCACTGTTGCCCTTCTATCAGCTCGAACCAGTCTGGCCATTCTCCTCTGACCTCTGGCATCAACAAGGCATTTCCGCCCACAGAACTGCCGCTCACTGGATGTTTTTCTTTTTCGGACCATTCTCTGTAAACCCTAGAGATGGTTGTGCGTGAAAATCCCAGTAGATTAGCAGTTTCTGAAATACTCAGACCAGCCCTTCTGGCACCAACAATCATGCCACGTTCAAAGTCACTCAAATCACCTTTCTTCCCCATACTGATGCTCGGTTTGAACTGCAGGAGATTGTCTTGACCATGTCTACATGCCTAAATGCACTGAGTTGCTGCCATGTGATTGGCTGCTTAGAAATTAAGTGTTAACGAGCAGTTGGACAGATGTACCTAATAAAGTGGCTGGTAAGTGTAGATGTAAAATCATTAACAAATGGCTTAGGTGTAAGGGGTCAACACTGACAGTCAATAGAGAACTTAGATATCACTTAAAAATAACGCTTGAATGATTGAGATCGGTTGGCTGGTCATGATGACAAGAAATCGGTTGTCTGTAAATCCTGATCTAATCCCCATCTCTAATGACAGCCATCGGGGACATCATAGCAATGCAGTAAAAACCTCTCATAACACCCTAGCAACCACACAGCAACACCCACTTAGCATCTAGAGAGTGTTTCAAACATTAAATCCTTTGGAAAAACCCTCTAAGCCTTCTCCACATTGAGTTTGATGAGGCGACCACACAAACGACACAATCTCAGCGTGTTCTCGACACCGCCGCTCTGACAGGAACAAGAGAATAACGGCGCAATTGCTGATGAAGTCATCAACACACACACACACACACACACACACACGCACACACACACACACACACAATGCCTGTCAGCCACAGGGAGAGCTTTCTGATCATATGTGACAGATGTTTCCTCTTGTACTTTGTCTGTATGTGCGAAAGTCATCAGACTTTCTTCTTGCGCGATGAGATCTCGCGCTCAGACCTCAAACCGCGACGGCTGCTACCCCAGGTGTATCTAATGCAGAAATGGAAATGAATAGATATATTTTTCACTTGGCTTTTGGATCATCAAATTACTTTTCCCCCCGTGGTCAGGGTAGAGACTGACGCTGACAGATACATTTTTATGAATTTGCATTACTCTCGGGAAAAAAAAATATATATATATAACGCGCAGCGAGTGACAATTTATTTTGAAAGTGCATTTCCGCATGTAATTGTGTGTAGTAGCGAACGGTTAACCTTGTAAACCTGGGGAGTGTGTGTGTGTGTAGAGTGTGCTCAAGAATGCTTAGTGCAGAGGATAAGAGCTTAATCCACACACATGCGAGTGCTGCGGCGTCGCCATGGAAACCGCGGGAGGAAAAAACTGCGACGCACTGAGCGCTGTCTGGGGCTGGATATTTTTAGGAGATGGAGAGAAAAGAGGAAGAAGCCAGAGAGAGAAAGTGAGAACTGATGGAGTATTAGAGAGAAAGCCTTTTCTGATGAACTTTAGACTAGTTAGTGAGGATTAGTCTCATACATACACACTTAATCACACGTCGATCATATTCGGAGTCGTTTTGAGATCCACTGTTTGTTTGTTTTTAAGACCAATACGACAAAGATTATTTTGGTTTACGTGACCAAAAACGTATGCAGAGCTGTTTTTTTCTGCTTTTTGAAACAAAAACCTACTTTGTATAATAATAATATTATTGCCATTATTATTAATTGTGTGTCGTCTCAGTTAGACTTGTTTGTGTTGCTGTTTTTTTGTTTTTTACAAATCTACATGGCTGAAAATTACAGAAAATTGTGCATTTTTGTATCATTTTATTTATGCTTTTTTGGAACAATACATTTATATAATAATAATAATAGTAAAAAAAAGTATTATTTTTATTACTAGTGTCACATTTATGCATTTTTTAGCAAATCTATAAATTCAACAAATTACATATTCTTATGTTTAAGTGTCCAAGAAAGTTTAAGTGTTTTGCAAAACCAATTTTTATTTGTGGTTTAATTTTTACGTTTTTTTTGTTTTGTTTTTTTTTAATAACTGCAATAGTATAACAGTAAATGTAATAATAACATTATTATTATTATTGTTAAAACAATTGTTATTTATGCAGTTATATGCAATATAATTAGTCACAAATTACATGTTGTTTAAAGGTTCGATGACGTGCAAAATTTGTCATTTTATGTTTGCTTTTTTAAACGAACTTCATAATTATGAAATAATTATATGTGCCATAATTATGCTTTTTTTTTAATTAATAGTCACAAATGACAGATATTTTTGTTTTTGATAACTTATGCAGATATTACTTCCTATTTGTCATTTTGTTTCTTTTTTTAAACAATTATTTATAGATATTTATTTGTGGCATTTTTATTTTTTTGCTATGTAATTAAATGTAGATGCATTTATTTTAATTATTGTCATTTATCGTTTTCCATCAAACATTCATATAAAAAAATGATTAAATCTTATATATATATAATATATATATATATATTATTATTATTTTTTTTTTTTTTTTATTTTTTTTTATGTCATAGCAACACCGTCACCAACCAAAACACCCTAGCAACCATCATGTACTGTAGATGTAAGTGTGGTTTTCCTACAGGGGTTCTGGCTGCAGGAATGCCGACTATAGAAACGTTATCAGCAAGATGGTACAAAACTGTCCATTTCTTGTCTATCACCACCCTCCGCTACTTATACCAATGACTGAAATAAGCGCAGTTACAATGGCTAAATATGTGGGAGAGCGTTTCTATAGTGTGATGGATACCTAATAAAAACTAGTTAGCACATCATTTGCAATTGAAAAAGTTTAATGACAATATGGTTTTGGTTTAAATTAGTTACAAAATAGATGTAAGAGATGATAAACCCTATACCATTAATCTTATGTAGCATATATGTAGAATGTCACCTGAGAGATAGAAAGGGAGAAAGTGAGAAAGAGAAAGTGTAGATAGAAAGAGCCAGAGAATAAAAGACAGAGCAACAAGCGACTGTAACCCAAATGTGAGACATTCAAACTGACCAATTAGAAAATGACAACTTTTTGGATTACTTTTAACCCTACATAGGCAGCCATCTCAAAAACGAAAACCACTCAGAACACCCTAGTAACTGTATAGCAGCAAGTGTTATTACAGCCAGACAATTGTTTTACAACATTTCTTCCAAAAATGTTAAAATCTGCTTTATATTGTGTCTTTGTGTTTGCAGCGAATCTGAGAGCTCTGTTTGTATTCAGACAAACACTTCGGCCGGTTACCTGCAGGCCGTGGACTCGGCAGGGACCCCCCTGTGTCTGTCCTGCCAGAAGCCCAGCGGGAGCACTCTGGCTGGGCAGGAGGATTCTGCAGCCCTGCCTGTATGGAGGACTTCCAGCTGCGCTCCAATCAGGGGTACATGCGCGCCCGTGTGTTGGAGACGGAGCAGGGTGTGTGTCAGCACTGCAACCTGAACGCCCACCAGCTGTACTTGCAAGTCCGGGACGCCCCGCACACACACCGCAAGGAGATGCTGGACAACACCTGGCTGGCACAACTTCCTCTCAAACAGGTTGGGCACATTTATAGGAGCTTCATGCCCTTATTCGTGGCCAGAAAAGAGTGACAGAGGTGACAATTATATTACTAGGGGGCGGTTATGCTAAAATATTTAATGCTAAACTTGCTCTAATGTTTAGTGAATTCACTCAACATGCTTATTTTGTATATTAAACTGTAACGCAAATACACAATAAAGTTTCCATATTTTCACTGCGCTCGTTCAGCTACTAGCACAAGACCAAAATAAAAACAGTAAATAAAGGCACACTATACTCTAAAACAAACATATTATCCTCATTTGTGGATTGTATAATTAGGAAGAAATGTACAGTGCAGGCCTTCTTTATTATTATTTGTTTTTACTTAATTTTTTTATTGTAATGCGTGCATTAAAATATGCCACAATTATTTTATTTTGTTATTATTAATACTATTACTATCTACTATATTTGTGGCATATTTTTATTATTGGTTTTTGGTAATAATAATAATAATAATAATAATATCTATTATGTATATTATTGTTGTTATTGTTTTAAATGATAATAATGATCATCGTAATGTGTGGCATCTTATTATATTAGCTATTATTATTATTATTATTTGATGTTGTTAGTAATGGGTGTTGTTATTAACAACAAATAATAATAAATATGCCACAAATAATAATCATATAATTATAGTAATAATAATAATAATTATAAAATCGTCATTAATGTTGCTTTATTATTATTATTATTGGTATATTCTTTGTTATTTATAACAATAACATGAATGATCTTAATAATAATAATAATAATTGTGACATTTTATAATTATTTGTATTAGTTGTTAATAATTGTAATTGTTTATTAGTTGTTAATAATAGTTATTGTTATTAATAACAAATACTGTTAATATGCCATAACAACAATAATAACAAATAATATACCAATAATAATAATAATAAAACAACATTAATGACTATCATTAATGTTTATTATTATTATTTATTATTATATTTGTATTGGTATTTTATTTGTTATTTATAACAATAATATTAATGATAATAATAATAATATTTGTGACATTTTATTATTATCTTATATTAGTTGTTAATAATATAGTTTTTTTATTAGTTGTTAATAATACTTATTGTTATTAATAACAAATACTGTTAAATATGCCACAAATAATAATACAATTGTCATTAATGTTGTTTTATTTTTATTTATTATTGGTATATTATTTGTTATTTATGGCAATAATATTAATGATCATAATAATAATATTTGTGACATATTGTATTATCTTTATTAGTTGTTAATAATAGTTATTGTTAACAACAAATACTGCTAAATATGTCATAAATAATACTAAAATAATAATATTGTTATATTATTGTTATTTTTATTATTAATGATAATAATAAACAGTAATGTGCCATCATTATTATTATTGTTGTTGTTGTATTATTTGTTGTTAAAAATAACAATAATAATAGCTATTATCATCAACATCATCATCTGCTCTCCAGAAAGAAAAATAGTTGAGATATTAACAAGACCTCAATTATGGATTTTTTTTCCTTTTCTTTTGAATTTCTGAGATTTTACCGTGACCAAAAGCATCCGATAGAAGAATCTGGGTGAGGTGTGTACGACCAGGGCTCATTTGGTCTGGGAAGTTGGCCAGGGTTTCTGAATAGTGCGCAATAGTCACTTCCAAAAGCACATTAGCCAGAATTATCCCCCAAAACATTCGAAAGGAGCTCGGCAGACGCTGCATTTTATTGAGAAAATATTGCTTACAGAGAAAGATAAATAAAGATGGCCTGTTTAGCTAGCAGAGGCAATAAGAGCTTAGCAGCCTTGGGCGTCTGCTCTCTGACTCTCTCTATAGAGTTATCAGTAGAGTTCACACACACACACAACAAAACCTGGCCTCATCATGTAGCACACAAACACCCGCCGTCCTTTCCTCCCTGGAGCATCCAGCCTTAACACAACGCCTAGCCTGTCAGATTGCCATTGATTTTTCCCACAGTGCATTGCTACGAGGTGCAGGTTTGATTTTTGTTCGGCTTTACTGTTAGAGCCCCGAGCGGCAGATGCCTGATCAATAACGCGCTTTAAGCTCCGAGTGCCCTCGACGTACAAACAAGCTCACTGTCGTACATGCGAAGGATTGTTACGGAGAGTCGTTTGTGTGCGTTTGGCGTTTCCTAGCATTAGCGTGTGTGTCGACTTCCGAGGTCTATGAAGGAAACTTCCCACTCTCGTACAGGGAGGTTATCGTCCCAGCCGCGACCCTCGGGGCTCCTGAGAGATTTAGGATAATTATTGGCCGACTCTGTCGAGGGGGAAGGAGAGGATTGATTCCTAGCGCGGTTTTTTTTTCCCCAGAGACCGCGAGGCTAAAAACAGACGCCGACTGAAATGCCAACGCTTTGGCTTCGGCCTCTTTGTGTTCCCAGCGCTGATCTACCGCTTGTGATTTCCACTCGAGCTTTAATCCTGGTGAAACACCTGAAGTCGTTTGCCACGGCGGTCTGTTGAAAAGCCCGTGGAGCGGTCTGGAATGAGGGAATTATGTTTTCCTGGAGTTCCCGATGGGCTATTCAGAGCACTTTCATGTCGCTGTTCAATAAAACAACAGGAATAAAAAGGCTTTACACACAACGACGACACTTTTAAGACACTCAAGCCTCTCTTGGGTGGTGCCGAGTTTCAATGACAAACCGACAATTGGTTTGACTGATATTTGTTAATCAGCATTCACACTTTCTTACCTAAAGACCCTCCTGTGGTGGAAACTCCTTAGATATGTCTATGTGGTGTTTTTAATATGCTTTCAAACCATGTGCAAATTCATTAGTCAACACCATTGCTGAGTATTTTCTCCTTGAAGGGATACTCCACCGTTTTTTCACATTAAACTATGTTATTCCCTTAACTAAGACGAGTTGATGCACACTAGAGCCAGACCGATATATCGGCAGGCCGATATTATCGGCCGATATTAGGCATTTTCCAAACTATCGGTATCGGCAGTTATAATGGACGATAAATGAATATTTCAAATATAAAATAAAAACAGACGGAACACGCTTGAACCATGTCATAAATGTTGGAGTTGTATAGTTTGTCCACCAGAGGGCACTCTACACAGTTCCTGTTGGCAACACTCGTTGAGTTGGTCACGAGACATACATTGCTTGAATAACAATTAAAAGAACATCCGCATCAGTTCTCTTAACTCAAATAAGAATGACAAAATTTTTGACTATCATGTCCAGTTTTGCTGCTGTTAAATAAGCCGAGGGTGAAGCGGAATTAGCTAGTAATAGTATTTATGTTACGTTGTAGTTAGGGTTGGGTATCGTTTGAATTTGAACGATTCTGATTCCGATTCCTTGTTTCGATTCCGTTTCCTAACGATTCTCGATTCCGATTCTTTTAAGAGGCAGGGTCAAAAAAGTGTAGCTAACCTTGCTAACCAACGGTCTTTCTGAAGGAAATACTCCTTCTGGCACAAATACTCCTTTTGTCACAAATGTTGCATTTTGCCGAGATTTCGTTATTTTTAGAAAAGCAAAGCCACACTTTGGACCGCCGACGTAAGCTACTCATGTTCGACTTGCGCGGTTATGCCAACACTTCCGGTAGACGCTTCTTCGTTGGTGTTGTTCAGCGGTTTCTTCTTCCGGTCGACTGACTGTGAATATCGAAACTAGGAATCGAAATTTTAACTTTTGAACGATTCCGGGAAAAACGAAAAGTTTGTCCCGGTTCCAATTGATACTCGATTCTCGATACGCAACCCTAGTTGTAGTTGACTGACTGTCCTTTTGACAATGTGACTGAAGTATTTCTTTAAAAGTGCGTGAGCGATGAGCAATGAGACGCATCATCTCTCTTTGGCCTGTTATATTGAAAATGTATGTTTTACAATTTGCAGTATGACATAATCCATTGCTAAATTATGGCTCATCATAGACTAGCTATCCACAAAGCTAGATAATGCCGCTATCATCAGTCTGTTCTGTTGTGCCAATAAAAGAAAAAAGTTTCTTTTTAAAATGCATGATCATAATATTTTAGTTAAAACTCATAAATAACTACAAATAACTAATGTTAGGGAAATCTGTTAATGTTTTGTTGCGCGTTTCAAAAAAAGAAAAATATCGGCATATCGGATTTTAAAACCAAAAAAATATTTGTATCGGCCTTCAAAATCCTTTATCGGTCGGGCTCTATTGCATACCTCTCTCGTCTCAGAGCATGCACTCAATAGCGCAGAAACTTTGATATCGCTTAGCCTAGCCCAGTTCATAGCTGGGTTTCAGTCACAGTGATCAAACAAAAAAAAATCAAACATATGTTGGACGTGATCCTTACGTTATGAAAAGGAGCGATTTTTCAACTGAATTGAAAGATTTTCCGCAAGATATCAGCAACTAACGTTACCTCGTCTTGCAGACATACTTTGACTTTACAAATTTCAGAAAGGTTACACATTACACAAACATAGCCACTTAAGTTGTATTAGCTCACCTTTGATGAAGTGATCACTAACGTTACACGCACAGGCATTTTCCCATTCGGCTCCTCGACCGCTAGCGTTTGCAAGCCGTGCGGTTTTTTTGTGTGTGTTTTTTTAAACTCCTCGTAGTTTGATCGATTTAAGTAACGATAAATGACGCAAAACAGGCATTTTGAGTGTGTTACAGCTCTTTCTAAATACAGCAAATCACTTCCTGCCCTCCATTTGCATTTCTCGCCATAGCAACGCAGTATTATTATTGACGAATTATTAAAAAATATATATTTGGTTGTTATTAATGATAAAAACTTTTTATTCAAATATTATTTTTATTATTTTGACAATGGTTTGGTTATTGTTTTAAAAAGCTGCAAATAAAATCAGTTATTAAAAAGAGTCTTCTTATCGGTTATCGGACTAGGCCATACAACTAATATGTACTATATCGGTAATAGAAAAATTAATATTTGTTCACTTGTATTATTAATTTGATGCTGAATTCAAACTCAAATTTGATTGGTCTGAAGGTTTCTTTTGACGTTGTGTTTTCTAATGATTTATCTGACATTGTGTTGCAGCTGAATGAGATGATACAGAGTCCCGCGAGGGACAGTTCTGGCAGGTGGACCACATTAACCCTGTGTACAGAGGGGAGGACAGTGTTCCCTGGACAACCTTCAAACCCTTTGTACCGTCTGCCATCGCATGGTACAGCAAACGCATATATACTAATATTTATTTATTTACATTACAATTATAGGGAATTCAATTAAGATAATCAAATTTATTATATATATATATATATATATATATATATATATATATATATATATATATATATATTATTAATTTATATTAAATATTCACATCAATATTTACAATGATTTCTATTAAATATAATTATATATATATATATATATATATATATATATATATATATTTAATAGAAATCATTGTAAATATTGATGTAAATATTTAATATAATTTAATAATAATACTTTATATATATTATATTAGTATGTTATATATTCTTTAAATTTATTTAATTTAAATAGGATTTAATTCTAATTTTTCTTCTGAATATGCAACTCATGTGTACGATTTGGTGGTGAATTTGTGGATGGTTTATGTTGCAGAGAACAGCAAAGCAGGCCAAAGACAGAAGTCAGATGAAACGAGGCCAAGCTGCCTCCAAACTGGCCTCTGACATCACACGATTCTTCATGAAGAAATGAGACGCGCGCTCTGTAACTACACAAACACATTCTGAGAATCGAAGAGCCATTGCCTTGTAAACGTTACATGTCACAGGCGTTATTTACACACATCTGCAGTATTTGAGAATTGTTATTTCTGTGAACATGAGTTAGTTGATCGGATGCCTGTTTTTAAATTACTGGTCTCTAAACTATTATATTCCATGTGTGTAACCATACATTTTAATAAAGTCACCAAATAAACGTTATATTTTAAAAGCAGTCCTCATGAAGTTTTCCCAGCGTTGTTTTTTGTTGTTTTTTGTTGTTTGTGTCTTGTTACACATTTAATCATTCAAAGAACTGAAATTGTAAGAATTTGCTCATGATTTGTTATTTTCGGGGAAGTTTCTTTTGGAACATGCATAACTTTTTTGGATTGCAAAATGTGTGTTGCAGGTTTAAGGGACGCTCTGCAGACCGCCGCAGGGTTTGTTGGCATGAGAGGTTTCCCAGCGTCCCGGAGGTTTTTTGGGGTCAGTGCAGATATAGAAGGCTGTGTGGATGTTCTCCAGGCCGTATCATGAGTGTCTATACAGCGGATAAGCTTATCTCTCCTACTGTACTCACCAGAGTACGACACAAATTGGCACAAGACACAGGGTGGCTGAAAACACCATTTTTTTTCAGTGCTTTAAACTGAAGCCTGCACCCGAGATCGTTTAACCCGACCTGACCCAACCAGTATAGTCACATTTTAAGCCCAAAGCCTGAAGTCCGTTTCTCACTTTAAATATATATATATATATATTTTTTGCAATATGCTGTATTTTAGGATTGCATGCAATTATCAGTAAACAAATGCATGTACACAAACACAGTTTCATTGAGACAAAGTAGTCAGCTAAAGAGAGCAAAAGTGAAAAACACTTACCAGTTATGAAACATTGCTGGGTGAACAGGTGGAACAGTCACTTAAATTCCTCTGGAAGATAAAAAAAAAGTTTATTCAAAACTGTTGCTCATGCTCTGGCACGCTCTTTGGGTCACTACACAGTAGTCGGCACGCAAACATATGTATTTTATATATATATATATATATATATATATATATATATATTATATTACCACACACACTGAAAATTAAAGTTTTTCTTTAGTTACAAACCTGAAGCTATTTATTTATAAAACATTAACCCAAACCTGACTTGGTTGGGTAGCAGATCTCAAACATTTATGTTTTCACATTTTATTTTATTTGCAGGTTTCTTGTAACCTCTCGATAGTGTATCGAATTCTATCAAATTCAAATGGATGAAATAAAATATTTTTCAGATGATAAAATTAATACTGTATAGTGTAATAAATTAACAGGAATAAATTCAACAGGATTTAAATTTTATATAATCTGATTTACTATAAATATACTAGGGCAGTCAGTTAAACGTGTTATTTACAGCGTTATTGCAAACTCATTTTAATGGCGTCAATCTTTTTTTATTGCGCGATTAACGGCCTTTTTGTCAATCTTTTTTACTGCGCGATTAACATGTTTTTGTCAATCTTTTTTATTGCACGATTAACGGCCTTTTTGTCAATCTTTTTTACTGCGCGATTAACATATTCTTGTCAATCTTTTTTATTGCACGATTAATGGTCTTTTTGTCAATCTTTTTTATTGCGCTGATTAGCGGTCTTTAGGTCAATCTTTTTTATTGCACGATTAACGTCTTTTTGTCAGTTTTTTTTTATTGCACGATTAATGGTCTTTGTCAATCTTTTTTATTGCGTGATTAGCGGTCTTTAGGTCAATCTTTTTTATTGCGCGATTAACGTCTTTTTGTCAGTTTTTTTATTGCACGATTAATGGTCTTTGTCAATCTTTTTATTGCGTGATTAGCGGTCTTTTGGTCAATCTTTTTTATTGCACGATTAATGGTCTTTTTCTCAATCTTTTTTTATTTTCGCGATTAACGTCTTTTCTCAATCTTGTTTATTGCACGATTAATGGTCTTTTTGTCAATCTTTTTTATTGCGTGATTAATGGTCTTTTTGTCAATCTTTTTTTATTGCGCAATTAACAGTCTTTTTGGTCTAGCAAACTTTGCTTTTTTTTACATGCTTTTGCAACAGGGTGTGGCGCTGCGCTATGAAACCCATAAATTTCAATGGCGCGAGGATGTTTTGTTGCTTCGTTGACCAAAGCGCAAGCGTATCAAGCTAGACTGAAAAAAAAAACAGCCACGCCGCACACACTTGTTTAGGCTTGTAAGTTGGTTTAAGGGATTGACTTCTTTCAGATATGAACGGTGGCCTCCTTGCCGTATTTATTTAAATCACATGAAAATTCTCACCACTAACAACATATATTAGATCTCATTAAACGACAAATGAAACACAATGTACTATTGTATACTATGTAACACGTCACGCTCCGTGTGAGTGGTATTTACGACAGTAACGTTAAATACAAGTACTCCACAGAAACTCTAGGGGTCGCTGTTTGACAAAAATTGGATTCCTGCATGGTGTCCCTTTAACGTTACGTTTTGAGTGGATGACGAGTGTGAGACGCCGAATTGGATGCCAATAAGATTCTGAATGGAAAGTTTACTTTTAAAAGTTGCCAAATGGTTCCATTGACAATACCAAAGTGATCAATTTTGTCGTTGTGAACGGAGCTATCATCATCGCAGCACGTCCAGTCTGAAATACCACTTGATGATGGCCAAGCACACACACAGCTGATGCAAATTCTCCGCCCCCTTGTCAATATCAGGACCTCATCAGTATTTCTTTCACCCTTTTATTGATGGACAGTTACATTGTGTTTATCAGAGATTATTTGCTTCAAGTGAGAATGTTAGTGTGAAATGTAACAGTATATGCCAATGTTGTTTTCAATAAAAAACATTTGCACAAAGCAAGTCAATCCACTTTTCCATGTTGATAAGAGCATTAAAATGAGAAAAATGGGACAAAAAAATAAAAATAAATCAAAAGACATTTAGAAAAGATGAAAATGTGTGATTAATCCGAGTTCACTATGACATTAATGCAATTAATCGCTTTAAATATTTTAATCATTTGACAGCACTAAAATATACAGTATATATATATATATATATATATATATAATAGGTACAGATACATATAGTGAAATAACAGCTATATATTAAATGCATATAATTTAAGTTAAATGTGCATACAATTCAAAATATATATTTTATTTAATATAAAATTTGTTAGCATTTATCTGTATAAAAAAATATTTTTAGTATTCATTATTTATATCTTTTTCATTTCATTATTTTTTATATTAAAAATAGATTTTTTTTGTGCTATTTGGTCAGAGGTTAACAATGCTGCTCAGAGGATTAATACGAAAGTTGAAATATTTACAGGTGAAAAGGATGAATCTTTGACTAGAAGTTTGAATCTATCTATCTATCATCTATCTATCAATCTATATGTGTGTGTGAACCTGAAAATATAGTCATATATCCTGATTATGTAGTTGTGTATGTTAAATATATCTTTGTCAAGATATATTGTGAATGAGTCGTGAAACGAGATGTAATCCTTCTTCAGGCGTCGCAGAAAAGAAATTGTGCTGCAGCAAAACTTTGTGTTATTTTAATCTGTCTCTCAGGAGTAAACTCAATAAAGGCTGGGGGAGGGAGGACAATACTTCCGTCGCCATGGCAACAGACTTGAGTGATGCATATTGCCAGGGAGAGGGGGGCATTTTTACAATTCGACTGTCTGTTCACAGTGATGCTGCCAGACAAATTAGCCGCTTAAAACCCGTGTCCCGAACACTCCTCTGCCGTCAGCGTTGTTAACCTCTGACCGAATCACTACACACCTTTCATCAGCACGACACCACAGAATAGACAAGCTCACAGATGACCAGGAGGGAACGAATGCTTTGTTTACAGTAGTTCAACAGGCCGTTTTTTGGGAGAACTTCCAAACGTAACATAGTCTGTTTCCAAAGTAGATGGAAACATGGTAATTATCTCTGGGAAAAGTTGAATGTTGGCATGTTACTTGGAGCGTTATGTTCGTGTCGACATAACAAGCTGATATTTTATTTTAAGACCCGTGAAAATTGCATTGGTCGGCTTATGAAAGAACCTGTTTGGATAATCACGATGTTCTGTGACTCGTTCGGCACCTCCGAGTGATTTCTCTCAGGTGTGTGATTCGGCTCGAGTGTACGAGTTAATGAGGCACATCCGAAAACTGCTTATATAGACACGGCTGTGTGCTTTTATTCTCTTTACATCTCCGCTTTATGAGTAGCCAGGCTGTCCTGAATGGACCAGAGACCGAATTTAGAATAACAAGGACACGAGCGGCCAATCATCGGTGATGTTTCCTCAGTTTCCTGTCCTTTGAATGCCGTATTTTTTATCTTTTTCATTTTGTTGGTTCTTTACTCCAGCTTCAGAGAACACGCAGCCTCTGACGTCTGAAACCTTAACAAACCCACGCGCAGTGCAAGCTCCTAAATTTACACATCACTGATGATGAGGCTGGAAACGCATCTCTGCTATAGAAAAATGAATCATAATGGCAACCATAACAAGTATGTTTGGTTTCCACTTTTATTTCTCATAACTCAAGATGACGACATAACCTGCTGGTTAGCATTCTGTTTATTATTGACTATCCACTTGTTTTCCAGGTTAACTAGGTGAATATTTACCTAAATATGCTAAAAAAATAGCACTACGCAAGTTTAAATATATATTTTTCAATATAAATACACATCCGATTTTTTTTCTCCACGATTAAACCACTGAAAATATATATATATATCCATTTTGAAATAAGAGAAATGTAACTTAAATGGGTCAAAATTAAATATATAAACAAATATTCTAAAATACATATTTTTATTGAACTTGGGATGGGTTTACGATTTTTTTTAATTATTATATTGTCCGTTTTTTTTAATAAAATGTACGCACACTCGAAATGTAGAAAATGTAATTTATATAAATTATCTCCCACTTTATCTCACCCCAAATAAAATATACATGCATACACACACATGTATTTATATTATTTAGTTATTTTGTGTATTTTTTTTAAATCTGAGATAAATAATCTACATATGAAAAATGTGTTGTGTATATATATATATATATATATATATATATATATATATATATATATATATATATATATATATATTATTTTTATTATTTTTTATTTTATTATTATTTATTTTTTTATTTGCATTTATTTGATGAAAAATACAAAAAAAATAATATAGTGAAATATTACAATAATTTAAAATAACTTTTTTCTATAGAAATAGAAAGTTTTAGATAGAAATAGATAGTTTTTTCTATAGAAAATGGATTTCCCCTTAGAAATCATTATAATTTATTATCAAATCATTATGCTGATTTGATACTAGGTTAATAAAAAATGATTTACTATATATATGACTATTATTTAATATATCAGGCTTCACTGTACATTACTGTGATAATGGTCCTCAATGGTGAGACAACAAGTAGCTTTTTAGAGGATGTGGCAAAACAAGTACACTCGTACAACTTTAAAAGACAGGTATGCGTTGACTTTTGATAGATCTCTTGGGTCATTGGAAAGGGTTGATGTGTCCACCGTCTCGCTGTAATAAGGCTCTGCTGTCAATACGCTACGGCCCTGGTGAGTAATGGTCATTACTTTTCTGCCTGTCAAAAAAATCACAGTTCACACCTGCGAACGCGGACCTATGCGACCACCGGCACGCCTGCACAACTTTATTACAGACCAGAACAAAAGACTAGCAGCAAGACAACAACTTTAATAATGCAGAGACAGAGATATTGAGTGGACATCAAATGAAGGCACGCGTCCCGACGGCCCGGGAGATCTGTGAAGGAGGCCAGATTCAAATGACTTTTTGTGTTTCTTGTCGGGCGAACAAGGGGAGGGAGAAGTGCGGACTAAACAATAACACAAAAGAAGTTAATAAAGTAGGTGACGTTGGGCACGGTAGCAGCTCCGGGGTAGTAGACCGGCTACTGTCTGTCAAAGTCAAGGATGTGCGAGAAACCAATTCTGTCAGATGACGGCTGAATCTGATCCATATGAAAGCTTGTTTCCGCTACAGAATAAAACAATTAAAAAGATAATTGCGACTTTTTATCTCACAATTTTGACTTATTTTCTCAGAATTGCTAAATATAAACTCGCAATTCTGAGAAATAAAGTAACAATTGTGAAATATGAACTTCGCACTTTGAATATAAACTTTCGACTTTTTACGCAATTTACGCAGTTTATATCTCGCAATAATGACTTCTTTTCTCAAAATGTATATATAAACTTGCAATTGCGAGTCATTAGACTATTCTCAGAATTGCGACTTTTTATCTCACAATTTTGACTTATTTTCTCAGAATTGCAAAATATAAACTCGCAATTCCGAGAAATAAAGTAACAACTGCGAAATATGAACTTCGCACTTTGAATATAAACTTTCAGACTTTTTACGCAATTGCGAAGTTTATATCTCACAATTATGACTTCTTTTCTCAGAATTTATATATAAATTTGCAATTGCGAGTTAAAAGACTATTCTCAGAATTGTGACTTTTAATCTCACAATTTTGACTTATTTTCTCAGAATTGCAAAATATAACCTCGCAATTCCGAGAAATAAAGTAACAATTGCGACATATGAACTTCGCACTTTGAATATAAACTTTCGACTTTTACGCAATTGCGAGTTTATATCTCACAATAATGACTTCTTTTCTCAGAATTTACATATAAACTTGCAATTGCGAGTTATAAGACTTCTCAGAATTGCGACTTTTAATCTCACAATTTTGACTTATTTTCTCAGAATTGCAAAATATGAACTCGTAATTCCGTGAAATAAAGTAACAATTGCGAAATATGAACTTCACACTTTGAATATAAACTTTAGACTTTTTACACAATTTACGCAGTTTATGTCTCGCAATAGTGACTTCTCAGAATTTATAAATAAACTTGCAATTGCAAGTTATGAAGACTATTCTCAGGAATTGCGACTTTTATCTCACAATTTTGACTTATTTTCTCAGAATTGCAAAATATAAACTCACAATTCCAAGAAATAAAGTAACAATTGCGAAGTATGAACTTGGCACTGTGAATATAAACTTTCGACTTTTACGCAATTGCGAGTTTATATCTCGCAATTATGACTTCTTTTCTACAGAGTTTACATATAAACTTGCAATTACGAGTTATAAAGACTATTTTCAGAATTGCGATGTTTATATCTCACAATTTTGACTTTATAATTCACAATTGCAAGTTTACGCACAAATCTGACTATAATTCGCAATTGCAAGTTTAAATCTCGCATTTCTGGGAAAAAAAGTTCAAGTTCTGCTTTTTTTTCAGTGGCGGAAACAAGCTTCTGTATAGAAAAAGCAAACCGCCACGGAATAAAATATAGTAATTACGACTTTTTATCTCACAATTCCTTTTTCTCGTTAATGTGGGAATTGTAAAAATTAAACTCAGAATTGCGAGGTATAAATGCACAAAATTCTTTGGGAAAAATCTGAATTGTAAGATAAAAAGTCACATTTCACTTTTTTATTCTGTGGTAAAAACAAGAAAACAAATGAGATGTCCAGAATTCTAAGAGAAGGAAGTGATTGACCTTTTTTTCTCTATTTTTTTGTTCCGTGGCGTGAATAAGCTTCCACAAATCTGTACCATCCACGTCCTTGAATGAGTTCAGCTGTTTTCTGCCACTATGCAGTGTGGATGTCAGTCGGGTATAGTAACAAAGAAACCGTTATGAAAGACTGTGACCTGTAAAGATGAACTGCAGTGATCTGAAGAGTGATGACTGTTTCTAAGGGAACCCTGAGCTTCTTAGCTCATTCTCAAACTTTTCTCTGTGCATCAAGAATTTGCCCTTTAGCTACTGACTGAAGATCAAGTTATGCAGAGCTACATTTTCGAGTAACAGCACAAGATTCTGAAATATTATTACTAGCTGTCGTCTGGAAGTGTAGCATTGAAATTAATGTTAAATCAAGACAAGACTTGATGGAATAATTATTGCTGAACGTTGCTAATACCATGCTAAATGGAATGGGTTGCTGTGGTCAAATTATAACATATTTTAGCAGCAATGATGTAAGAGAATGAATTTAGAGAAGCAACTAAATTTGGCTGTTTTTCCAGCATCTCACGCCATGAGCAATGCATTTGTGTGTGTGTGTGTGTAGTGGGTGTGTGTATATATATATATATATATATATATATATATACACACACATACACACTCACCTAAAGGATTATTAGGAACACAGATTCAATTTCTTATTAATGCAATTATCTATTTAACCAATCACATGGCAGTTGCTTCAATGCATTTAGGGGTGTGGTCCTGGTCAAGACAATCTCATGAACTCCAAACTGAATGTCAGAATTGTTAAGAAAGGTGATTTAAGCAATTTTGAGCTTGGCATGGTTGTTGGTGCCAGACGGGCCGGTCTGTATTTAACAATCTGCTCAGTTACTGGGATTTTCATGTACAACCATTTTTAGGGTTTACAAAGAATTTTTTGGAAAGGGAAAAACATCCAATATGTGGCTGTCCTGTGGGCGAAAATGCCTTGTTGATGCTAGAGGTCAGAGGAGAATGGGCCGACTGATTCAAGCTGATAGAAGAGCAACTTTGACTGAAATAACCACTTGTTACAACCGAGGTGTGTAGCAAAGCATTTGTGAAGCCACAACATGCACAACCTTGAGGCGGATGGGCTACAACAGCAGAAGACCCCACCGGCTACCACTCATCTCCATTACAAATAGGAAAAAGAGGCTACAATTTGCAAGAGCTCACCAAAATTAGACAGTTGAAGACTGGAAAAATGTTGCCTGGTCAGATGAGTCTCGATTTCTGTTGAGAAATTCAGATGGTAGAGTCAGAATTTGGCGCAAACAGAATGAGAACATGGATCCATCATGCCTTGTTACCACTGTGCAGGCTGGTGGTGGTGGTGTAAAGGTGTGGGGAATGTTTCTTGGCACACTTTAGGCCCCGTGCCAATTGGGCATCGTTTAAATGCCACGGCCAACCTGAGCATTGTTTCTGACCATGTCCATCCCTTTATGGCCACCATGTACCCATCCTCTGATGGCTACTTCCAGCAGGATAATGCACCATGTCACAAAGCGCAAATCATTTCAAATTGGCTTCTTGAACATGACAATGAGTTCACTGTACTAAAATGGCCCCACAGTCACCAGATCTGACATTCAGGACCAGGACCATACCCCTAAATGCATTGAAGCAACTGCCATGTGATTGGTTGCTTAGATAATTGCATTAATGAGAAATTAAAAAATATGTTATAGGGACAGCGGTGTAGTGTAATTTAGTACTAAATCATTCATATATGGCTTAGCATAAGTGAACACACCCATGCTAAATTTGAAAAAAAGAGTCATCAAACATCATCACACACCCTTCACCATACCTAGAGATTGGCATGGGGTACTTTCCATAAGATCATCTCTCAATGCAAATAAAACCAGCTATTAGGCTAACTGAAATAAAACCATGCCAATCTCTAGGTATGGTGAAGGGTGTGTGATGATGTGGGGATATTTTAATTCCAAAGGCCAAGGGAACTTTATCAGGATGCATAGTACCCTGGATCCATGAAATAACCGGCTTTTAAAAATACAAATCTGCCTGACTCTATGGGAATTTAACATAGGGGTGCCCTGACTTATGCACCCTGTATTTTAAGGAAGAACATTTATTTATTTACGATACATTTATTCATTCACAAAGAAATTTGGTGTCTTTAAAGGTTGGATTTTTCCTCATTTTGTTAATTAAGGCATTAAGATCAATTTCCAAAAGCTGATTTTTTATTCCTCTTTTTAGTCAACTTTAGCACTTATGCAAAGCATAGGTTTTTAATAATTGTATATTTAATAAAAATATGTAAACTCATATAAAAAATACATTATTTCTATGCAATGCACATTGATCCAGAAGCAGTCTTTGCTGCCCAATCCCAATTCTCTCTGATAATCAGACAACGTCAAGAACTGATCCCAGAACAGCACGACAGGAGAATATTCTCCTTCATCCAATTAATTACAGTAATCACTGCGGAGAGCGTCGAGCGTCCCTGCAGGCGCCAAACCGACATGCAAAACAAGCGATTGAGGAAAGGGGCAGGGGGGAAGCATTAAAAAAGGATGGACATTGGGTTTTAAGAAGACAGGAACGGCAGGTGTGCAGCCTCTGGTGTTTGGGATGGGGGTTTTTTTTTGGAGTTGGGGGGGTCGTACATAATTTGTTCTTCCGATACCTCGTTCCCTGCGTAAACCATTAATCTTCCTTAAACTCCCATGCAGAGGAGAACTCATTAGTTAGCCAAAAAACAGGCGAAATTTGCTGCGCTAAGCACATTATCTCTCACACGCACATACAAACATGGAAATTTGGAGGCCAGTTCTCACTAAATGAGTTTCTAATGACATCCAGCACACGGTTGGGGGAGCATCAGTGTTGCGGACGCCAGCGTCCGCCCCGAGGAATAAAAAAAGACTCTGCGATGTGTTCAAAAACTGCCTAATGGGTGTCATTTGCTAATGTGATTATATTTACAACAGGATGACTGCCGTTTCCTTACAACACTGGTGGTGGTCTCTGTTTATTTTACACGCTCAGATGTTTGTCGCGCAGTATGCGTGGCTTTTGCTAGATAATGACCAAAAACACAATCAGTCCTATCAGTGGGGATTAGACACGAAAAAAAGGCCGTTTATGATTCACGCTACCTGCGGCCGCTTAATGGATAAGGCTCCGGCTGTTTTTCTTATGCGTCATATTATTAATTTACACTTCAATTACGTCTCGCCACAGACCGTATTAGCGGTGGAAAGGACGTTTTTGACAGCTCAAAAGCCCCGTGACGGTGCTGAGAAGGTGTCTGAGAGTCAGCGAGTGTGAAAGAGAATATGATTTTGCATTGATTTATGAAGCTGGCAATTCTGCCACAGTAAACAGCCATTTACTACAAAATGGCCGTTTGAATGAAAGCGTTGGAAGGATAATTGCGTGATGAAATCCACTGGCTGTGGTTTTAAGCGGAGTATCACTATTAATATTGTTCATAATTAGGGTTAAAGATCAGACCTAACCTCGAACCTGAAGTTGTCCGGCACTGTTTGTGCTAGAACAATTATGAATGAGGCTTCAAATCACAGGGTTTGTTGAGAAGAGTGGTTGAAATTACAATTTTCAACAGGTAAAATAAGCCAGGCCAGATATCCTTCAAAATAAATGCCCATTCACAGGAAGAATGCTCATTTTATTTGCATCCACTTCAACGCACAATAAAGTTCTGCTTATTATAAGTGCGCACTGCAGTTTGGTCCTCTGCTGCTTTAAATGTGGGTTGCACGCATAGACAGTAAAAGAAGTGGACAGAGCCACCTCATTGGTCTCCCAATTGAGACAAGTGAAGTCCATTTTTAGCGTTTTTTAGCACTTCCGTTCCTGACGCGTAGACTCAAACTGACTCAAACAGACCTTGACGACGTAGATGTGACGTGAGCGTGGTTATGACGCAATCGTTAGCCTACTTTTACAAAAAACTGCTTCTACGGGGCCATAACATAAGCTACAATGTAATGGAGCATTTTATACATTGTCGTGTTTCTTTAGAAATAAATAAAGGACAAATGGGGTCTTCAAATGCCTCAGATGTAAAGTTATTCGCTGTCAAAGTGACGCCAAAATGAATGGGAGTCAATGGAAATGCTAAAGCAAATGAAGTTCTGCTACAAGATGGCGGCACCCGGCCGGCTTCAACTTCCGGTCGATGGATTACCCCTTAGGGTAATATAGATGAATTTTATGTCGTTCATTAAAACGTGAAAGTGAGCTTGTTCACCACAGACTTTATTTCAGCCATTTAACCAAAAACCCATTGACTTCAGGACAATGCAACCGAAAACGCTAACTCGTTTCAATGTTTTGGCCTACAAAGTGATACCTGCACCACTCTATATAGAGGTATTTTACTCGCACCTTCAAAGAAGCAAAGATGAGCATTATCAATGTCCATCACATTTGCATATATGATATCTATATTCTAGTGGTGAAATTGGGACTTTAATGTTTTCTTCAATATAACATGCTAATCAACTATTTTTGACGTATTCTACAATAGTTTGCCCCAAAAGGAAGCCATTGGAGTAACTTAAGTAAGAAATGGCACATCTTACCCCACTCTCCCCTATCACAGTCCCAGATGTGTCACAACCCTAGTGGAAAAGTTCAACTTGAAAAAGCTTTCCAGGTTATTGAGTTCTTAAAAATCAAAATGTTCGCTTTAGTTTTGTTTGACACTCAGAACTAGTTTGAGAGTCATTGCATCTGTTTCAGGGTCTAAACCCCCGGAGTCGTCGCAATGGGGAGGGATGCTTCTCTCTGCAGAGCACGAGATGAACTAAATGGGTCAGTCTCTTAACCATAATTAGTTCAAACGTCAACGCCTCTGAATTATGGATGAGTCGAGAAGTCAATCAATTTTTTTTGGACGTTTAACCACCTTTTTTTATTTTTTTTTAATTGGAGAATCACTTTCATGACCTGATTTGCCCAAATTCTGCATATACCATGGTCAGTATAAACATCTGACACATTTACGTGTAGTTGTGTACACTGTAAAAAACTAAAATTATTGGTTTAACTTAAAAAAGTAAGTAACCTGGTTGCCTTAAATTTTAAGTTCATTGAAATGGAAAAAGTGAGTTAATACAATGAAGGAGAATGATTTAATCATCAGAAACTCAAAATGATATGTTATCTGAACTAAATAAGTTGATTTGACAAAAGAAAAAAATGTTGTGATTACTAATCATGACAAGATTTTTTTTAAGTTATTGACAAATAATCAATAAAGTGCATTTTCATGTCATAAATGTGGATAATAATAATGTGGATAAATAATTTCATCTACAGTCACACAGGTCTTCACTACTTCCTAACATGAAAAACTGTCTGTTTATTAAGAAATATTACAGGGTTATCTTCTCAGTTTGTGAATGAAATTTGTTGGTTCAACGTAAAGTGTTTGTGTTGCCTTCAATTTCAGTTTACTCAACTTGAAATGTGAAGTTGTACACTTAATTTTTTAAGTTGAAACAATTTTAAGTGTAATGCAAATATGTTTTTGTGGGAATACTGTTTTCATTGCTAGTGAACTTCTCAATGTCCTCAACACATTGTCAACATTTTCCATCCTGTTAGTCTTTTGTAAAATCTCTTTAACTTCAAAACGCCAGTTCCTTAAGATATCCTACTGCAGAAAGTGATATAATTTTCACAGGAAAACACGTCTTATTAATGGATTTAGTGACTTCGGTGGTGTTTTGTGGTTCAGTTTGTGTCACTAAAACACACACGGACACACTTGCTAGTACCAGGTTGGACACCTTTTGCCTACAAAACTGCCACAAATCTTCATGGCGTAGATTCAACAAGGTACTGGACACATTCCTCAGAGATTTTGGTCGATATTGACATTATATCATCACTCAGTTGCTGCAGATTTTAGCTGCACATCCATATGTGAATATCTCATTCCAGCACATCTGAAACCTGCTCTATTGGATTGATATCTGGTGACTGTGGAGGCCATTTGAGTTTAGTGAACTCATGTTCAAGAAACAGGTTTGACATGATTTGAGCTTTGTGACGTGTTATCCTGCTGCAAGTAGCCATCAAAAGTGCTCATAAAGGGATGGACATGGTCAACAACAATACTCAGGTAGGCTGTGGCGTTTAAAGGGATACTTCACCTCTGGAATGTGTATTTAAAATGGGTCATTTATGTAGAAGAAATGTGAAATTATTTTTGAATTTGGAGCTTTCTAGACTAAGAAAAGCCAGAAAATGTATTTTTGGCTTATGTGGATGAAAGACAACAACTCCCAGAATGCACTTTTCTTCGCTGCCCTCAGGAGGCCACACCTACCGGTAAAAGAGCGCAGTAGTTAAACAACAAGTCTAGGCTAATAGCGAGTCTCCGTGATAAGTCTGCCTGGGATTTCCAGATCACCCAAAATGTCCGGGATTCGGCTTTTGCGTTCTACAGTCGCCATTCATTGTTTACTGTGGCGAGCAGGACGAGTGAGGGCCGGGAGAACGACGCAAGGGCGGTGGCGTGATTACCGATGAGAAACACCCATAGACTGTAAAAATAGATGGACGACACCCCTTCGCTCTTTTCAATCAGAGAGAACTAAAGCCGCCAGTGTCTCGATATGACGCTGACATCTTGGGACTTGAGTCTGCGCACTTGCGTGTTTCAGGACCAGTCATGCGACAGTCGTGAGCAGGAAGTAAAGCCGCGAAATCAAGGCCGCGCCCTCATTCGCGCTGAATCAAACGCAAGCACACGCCCCGCACTTTCATTAAATGGCATCTGTCTGCTTTCGTTCTTCTCTTTGCAGAACCTCGTTAAAATAAGGTAAATACAACTACTAGCCACATAGTCAACATTATGAAAAAAGTCTGCTGGTGCTTCAGTGACTACTTCGCACAGAGAACCTGTCAATCACAGCTGTCAATCGTGATGTCACAGCACCGTTTTTATCATTACATAACTAACTAAAAACAAACTTATTTTAAAAACAAACACTTGAAATTACATAAACGTGATAGAAACTACAGTAAATGACAGAAACTATCTTTGGAAAAAGGATATTTGAAGTGTAATTTAATTGTTTAGTTGGTCTCGCGTCCCATTGAATAACATGGGGAGGCGGGGGTTATGAGCTATACTAGGACCGGTCACAGGGGGCGAGACGTTTTGGCTTCACTTTTGAGGGCTTGTGCGGCACGCTTGGAAACACCTGTGAGACGCAGCGGTTTCGTTTCGCACGGAGGAGCGGGAATTTTCTTAGCACTGATAAAACGCACAACACTTGTTTAGACTATATGTAGACTGTTCATGTAAAGACTACATTCAGATTCACCAATCGGAATGAATTCAATTAGATTGAAACAAAAGCTGTGCATGTAAACAGTGAATGGCAACCGCAGAAAGCAAAAGCTGAATCCCGGACGTTTTGCACGATCTCGATGGCCGCACATGACCAGGAAAAAGAGGATTGTAACCCCGACTACTCAGCTTTCTCCACAAAGAGCCTGCTAGCTTAGCTTCCAAAAAAAGATGGCTGACACTATGTGTAGACCTGAGTGAGATCCCACACTCTATGGGCGGGTTGAAAACATGCGGGACAGCTCCTCCTACTGGCTGTAGTCTTTAGCCTCTGGCCAAAAAATCCTCAGATGACGCAAAATGGCGATTTTTGCATCATCAGAGGATTTTTCCAGACAAAAAAAATACATAAATCTCTCGTCTCAGGGGGATATGAGGGTGGAGAGCATGGTAATTTGAAAATACTACAGGTTTTCTACTGTTGATACAAAGCCTAATCCAAAGCCTAATCTAATACAAAGCTTAATGCAAAATCCTAAAGTATCCCTACAAAGTGTGTCAAAAAAATTGACACCATTACACCACTAGCAGACTGAACTGTTGACACAAGTCAGGATGGCTCCATGCTTTCAGGTTGTTTACGCCAAATTCTGAAATGTCACAGCAGAAATCAACACTTATCGGACCAGGCAAAGTTTTTTCCAATCTTCTATTGTCTGATTTCAGCAAACCTGCACGAATTGTAGCCTCAGTTTCCTGTTCTTGGCTGACAGAACGTTTTTGGTTTTGTGTGCGTACTGTTTAATGTGTGAAAATACAACGTTTTTTTTTAAACAGTAACAAATAGGTATTTTATCAATTAAATCAATTAATTTTTTTTTTTTTGTTAAAGAAAATACCATAGGATTCGAAAATACTTTTTATAATTTATTTATCATTGCATTGCACTACAATAATGAGAATTGTGGGTGAGGTAACAGTGTCAGTACAGTAGCTTCAGTAATTGTTGTGCTCTGGCAGAAACTATTGTTACCATGGTAATTCCTAATCCTATCAGGGTACCGCCACAAAATTATTGAGTGGGACTGCAGATCCAGAATAGTTTTAAACCTGTCTACGTTTGTTGATTCAGCAGGGACAAACAGTGAAAACTGAGCTCGGATCAGCATATTGGCTCTAATATACTGGTTAAATATGAGCTCAGCAGGTCCCAGAGCAAAGCTTTGATTAAATCAGCGTCCACAGAGAGGCTGTGTTTTCACACAAATCTGATTTCTTCCCACCAACTCGCCTTTTTCAGCATCGCCAGGGCAAGAAAACCACCAAAATTGTGAGAAGATTATAACAAACCTCATTCCTAAACAAAACTCCGCTTGAAAAGTTCAAATCTCCAGAGGAGAGAGCAGCTCGAAAAGGCTTCCAAGACATATGAGAAAAACGACGACGGTGGATCCAACTCCGTCGAAACTCAATATAGATTCTTATTTTAGAAAAACTAATGATGAACAATGCGTTCTTCTTTATCACGGCGTCAGTCACGTGACGCCACGAGCGGAACAATGAACTAGTAATAATTTGTTTCCTTTGACAGTCTGGAATCTCGCCGTACTGTCACTAAACTGTCTTGTTACATAGATCAAAACTATATCTTAGACTGATGGAACTTAAGAATTGACACAAATGGTTTTAAGTGGCTGCTGTAAGGCAATTTACGAGTACTTAAGGTCAGGAAGCGGGAAAACACGTTCTCGGTCTGACAGAAGAAAATGTGTACTCTGCCTTCCGAAGGAGGAACAGAAGAGACCGTTTTCAATGGAGCTGTCAGTCAAAATCTTTCTGCACAAGGTATTATGAACATAATCAGAGCTGAGTAAGCTGTCCAGCGCTACCACACACACACACTCGCGATGACTTCGTCTAAACACACTCGCATCAACGCAGTTTCAATCTGAGGCAACGTGACAGCTCAATATTACACCCATCTCCATCTATCCACAACAAGGAAGAAAGGAAAAGAGAAAACATGAAGGAAGGGAAGAATAAAGGGCCTATGTCATGGAAAAAAAAAAGAAATATAAAGTACGGCGAGAGAGCGCTTTGCAACTGTAAAAAAAATTAAATATGTGTTTTATCTGTGTGTGAGTGTCTCAACTTTAAAACGTACCTTTTCATCTTCGGACCCTGCTTTACCTAAAATTATGAAACATATTTAAACATAGCATGACAACACATGTAACTGATGTAAAGATTAAAGGTACAATATGCAGGATTTTTCACCACCAGGGGTCGCTAACCTACAATAACAAAGGCGTATATTCCAGGTTACGTTGAATTATGAATCTTGTCGTGAAGCTGATGGATCTTTTATGGATAACATGACTGTGGTATGAAGCAGGGTGCGATTGCTAGACGTATACCAGCGTCACACGCAACGCGAGATCCGCTGATATAAAGTATAAGGACATTTCATTCTACCGAACTACACGCTGAATTACTCACACGGGTCTGTTTCTTAGACGAATTAAACTTGAGGTAACGCAGCGCTGTTTCACTTGCTCTAACAGATACACTATCACACTAAACGGCATTTGAGCGAGTTGAAGGTTGTGTGTTGGCTGTATGAGACCAAGTACGTTAAACTAGATCAACATTAGAATAACATACAGATCATATTCTAACGTTTCATCATGTTGAACTAAATAACATTGATTAGTTTTATGTACATTTGCTCACCTGTCTGATAAAGTACATGCAACACTCACGTCTCTGTGAAGTCGAAGTTAGTCGCGGACGTGGAGCTCTCAGCGTCTCAAAAGATGTTGATCTTTGTTTTAGTCCTCTTTTCGTCTCAAAGTCTGCTTGCCATGGTTCATAATGTTTGAACAAAACAACAACAGCGTGAGCGTCCTGTTAGGCACAGTTGTCAACGTCTGTTGCCATGGTTACTATGGCAGTACGAGGTCAAGCCTGGCGGAAACCAAGGGTAACGCGGATATGACGCCATTGACTGGCGACGACTCACCCTTGCTCACACGCCCCGTTTCCTTGGTTAAAATCGCAATTTTCTCATGATTAACAAATAGTTTGAAACATTTGGGATATTATAAGTAATCAACTAAACAAAATATATAACATTGGCCCTAGTGGTTTTTGGATATTTTACTGCAAAAATCCTACATATTGTACCTTTAATATATTACCCTCAAGTTCTTTATCTATGATTTTAGTTTTAAGTACAGTATTTCAGTAACAATATAGACATATTTATACATTTTGGATATTGTATACAATGGTATGTCATAAATACGTCATCTCTGTATGTTTTGCACAAAAAAAGTTTTAAAAATAAAATTTAAAAAGTAGACAGAGCAATAAGCATGTCCCAAATGGGTTTGTCACTTATTGGGGTCCCCTGGAAACATTTCCGTTGTGGGCTATGCTATTTGCTACGCGATTCTGTATTTGGTTGTGTGATGGGCACACACATTGTAAAACTGATGAAGATGTTTTCTTAATTTTATTCTTTTTGCATGCTGTTTTCTTCAGTTGCAGTGCGTTGAGCTCTCTCAGCCACTGTAATAAGCACCAAACGAAAGTTTTCCTATGCGAGACTCAACTAAACTAGCTTAACGTTACTTGCTAAGAGGTAGCAGATGGTCTTAGAATGAGGGACGGTCATTTGAGAATTTGATTGGACACTTTTTTTTAACGCAAGATGATTCGTTGATCATTTAAGTCCGTTTTTATGGAAAATAAGTTAATTGTGTCAACAATTAGAAGTAGAAGTACATTAGCATTAGCCTCGCATCAAGGGCTGCTTACACCAAGGGCGATAACTAACTTCTTAAAAATCGTTCTACGAGAATGGAATACTACATCTAACATTTTAACGACAGGAAGAAACGATATTGATGGAATCACTTTCAGAGCAATATTTTTTCCAGCTGACGAACGATCAGAATATTGAGAGCTAATCATAATCTACTGACTTTAAAGAGCTCAACCTTTTAGAGATGCAGTTTTTAGTTATACTACTAAGGCAGGTCAACTGTGTCAAAAGTCAAAATGTATTTGTAACATCATTCACCGCCTCTGAAACAATTTTTCAGCTAATATAATCAAGGCTGGTCAGATTATATTCGCTAATAATATTTTATGCTAACTTTTCACAAACCAATCAATGCTAGCTTCAGGAAAACGAGTGTGAATGTTTTCGTAACGAAACTTAAACTGCCTCTGAAACTACTTTTCTGCTAATCAAGGCTGTTAGTGGGGCAGATTATATTAGCTAATAATATGTTATGCTAACATTTTATAATCCAATCAATTTATAGAAGGCAAGCTAAAATTTTAGTAGCTAGTGGTCAGCATTCTCTAATTATAACTGACCTCATTAAAGCCCCAAATATGCTAAACTGTTAGCTTATAAACAGACAGTCAACACTTGCCCTACAGGAGGAGTGAGTTAGAAGTGTGTATGATGATGAAATTGCATTTTGAGGTAAGAGGATGATAGGGGTGCATGGTAACAGGAGATAGTGTGCGTCAAAACACCTAGTTTATTACAAAATTATCTGCTTGCTAAATTCAAAGGACTCAACATTGAAAAAAAGTGACATTCTTCATAAACCAGTCAGCGTCTCATGGGGAACCAGGTCGTGTTTGATGTCTGTGGTAGTTAGATCAGCGTACCTGCTGACCACATATATCTGAAGCAATGGATGCTGGAGACATGTGACTCAAGATCTCCACCTGGTGGTCAGGAGAGGAACTGCACTGGTTCTACTGGCAGCTAAGCCTGAATTCAATACATTGGATATTTCAAATCACTATTTGTGTGGTATGCATGTTTTCTCCATTTCTCTTCAAAAAAATAGCTACTACATTTGCTAAAATGTGCAGTGCGCAAAATAAAAAGCAATTGACCTACTGATCACTTGTCAGCAAATATCAGCAAAAGCGCTTATACTGCAGTTTAAACGTGTCAGTTTTGAGGCACCTCTGTGCTTTGGGACAAGGAAAGCTGGCAGGATATGACATCATGATTTAACAGATCTGTTTTACTGGGACTGCAATCTCACAGCAGATATGCTGATCTTCAAAACGTTGTTCAAAGCGAGCTGTGTAGGCATATGTTCGTGCACCAACAAAAACCTGCTTTTTTTTTTTGAATGGACAGTTATTTTATTTTTTTCTATATATATATATATATTTATATATATATATTGCTTTTATGTAATCACACTGCAGTTTCATACAAAATTATAATAGTGATTAAAAGTGATCAACAACATAAGCTTTGGTCAAACATTAAAGCTGCAGTAGGGAGTTTTGAGAAAATGTTGACTTAGTCCGTGTGTCCACCAAAGCGTTTTCCACGCGCCTGGCGTTGTTTCGCTCATTCGAATTAACGTTGAACCAAACGCCACACGCCATTCTTCAAAACTAACTGAAAATCGATGCAATTGGTTTGCTTTCCTAATGTTGAAATGGCGTTGATTTCAAGTTGATTTTCTGTTAGTATTGAAGAATGGTGCGTCTGACGTTGGTTCAACGTTAATTCGATGAGCAGAACAAACATTGTTTCGATGTCATGTTTCCACGTTGATTCTGTCTGGGTTGTTAACTCTGCTAATAATAAAAAAATGAAGAACAAAGAATGTGCATCAGGTGTGTTTGTCTTTTTATGTTTTTTATTAGCTTATGAAGCCAATGTAAACTCTATCATTAGGTATAATTTTGATATCATATTTTGTGTAGAGAGCTTGCTTTATAAATGAAAAAACCTTGAGTCAATGAGTAAACATTGAAATTCAATTAAACTTTACCGTCAACAGACGTTAAATGAACGTTTCTCACTGACACGCCCCCAACTCGTACACAGATCGGAGCTCATATAATTCCGAGCTCCCCACTGGTTTTTACGACATTGTGGTGGCGTTCAGACTCGTAATTACGATCTATACGAGATTACTTGAACGCAAGGCCTGCCCATACTTTGACTACAAACTTGGTCCTCAAATCATTACGTATTAGAAATACATGTTATAAACGTTGCACCCTTAGTTATAAGCTAGTAAGATAATATAACGATAACGTAACTTATATAATATAATTCAAGTAATTATTCTAGCGATATGTACGCCTAATGCTAGATAAGGTTTGCTAGTAGGCCTAACGTAACTTACATTTGTAACGAGTTCAGTAGTTTTGTGAAAAAGGCGCCGGAACCGGCGAACGTTCAACAAGTTTAATAAACAAATACAAAATTTAAGTAAGCCAGCAGCCCCTCACGGACAACACACAAAACGGAACATAAAAATTACAACATAAAATCAGGCCTGTACCTCTCTCCACTGTCGTCGCTCCTCCTTTGCCTCCTCCGTGAGAGATGCGAGAAAGTCCGGTGTGTCTAACAGGTGTCGGTCATTACCGGTCATTACCACCGGCCTCGCGACCAGAAGAGCAAGAGTTATTGCTTAAGCTGCAATAATAAGCTATAAAATAAAATATAAAATAATAATATATAATAATAAGGGTAAAATAAAATAATAATGATAAACTCAATTTGAAAACTTAATTAAAATACCTTAAAGTCTGCAAAAGGTGAGAGGGCTGGCAAAAAGTAGCAGATAAATTAAGTCTGTAGTTAAATGTCTATCACTTATTACAGTATATATTTTTATATTTTAATAATTTCTAAATAATTAATAACTAATTAATAATTAATTAATAATTAATAAATAATTAATAAGAGTCACCACTGCTAGAATAGGAACAAGTAAAAGTGAGGTACTAGAATATTCTACATAATAGTAATTTGCACTAACTAATCTCTTTTAAAAAGGCACTGTTAATAAATGTTTGCATGTTTATAAAAGCAACAAAAATAAAAAGGAAAGACTTCACCTGCACATTATACCCAGGCAGAAGAGCTGGCCCTTGGGTTAAATGTGAACCTTGTGGAGGGCATCCCTGGGTTCAGCTCTTCCTCATGCACACAGCCAGGAGCAGCAACACCTTCACTGCTGGTAAATGAACTTTAAATGATCCTAGTCCACTTTAAAATAATTTGTTGCTGCATTAAATTAAGTAAGCCTATAATCCAAATGGCTGAGTTTTCCTCTTTTGTGCAGTTTTAAACAATACACCAACACTTTTATCTGTTCCCAAGCAAGACTTTTTTTTTTTGTATGTGAAAATATGATTCTTTAAAAATTTTGAGTGAAGCTCTGACCAAACTTGGACAGCTTTGGCGAATATCAGATTTAGTAGGGATTTAAGTGTGAGTTGCGTATACTTGTAGCCATAACATTATAGCTTACTATACACTAGCCTACATTCAGGAACAACTTTAGTCGAATAATAATAATAAGCTGTTATATTATTACAGATAGCTGTTGTTACCATGAGTTTTCACCATAACGTTAGATCTGTAGCTATATGACGGATTCTGGTCCGGTTTATCATACTTCTGCTTCCAGTGAAGCACCAGCAAAACTAGCTGTATGATATAACATGGCTCAACTGCGGATATGATATACATTTACATTTATGCTTTTATCTAAAGCGACTTACAATTGCTATATATGTTAGAGGTCGCACGCCTCTGGAGCAACTAGGGGTTAAGTGTCTTGCTCAGGGACACATTGGTGTCTCACAGTGGATTCGAACCCGGGTCTCTCACACCAAAGGCATGTGTCTTATCCACTGTCATCACCACCCCCTACATACATCATTATACTTTCTAATTCAAAGCAGCCAAGTTCACACATTTTACAGTTCATCCGAATAAGCCATCATTGAGGTGGACATCAATCTGAAAATAGTGCTTTTGTCGCTTTAAAGGTATAGTTCGGCCAAAATGATGTTTAAACCATGCATTACTCACCCTCAAGCCGTTCAAGATGCATATGTCAATCTTGTTTCAGACGAACACATTTTCAGTTATTTTAGAAAATGTCTTAGACCCTTCAGTGGATATAATGTAAAGAAATGGGGTCCAGCTCCTTCAAGTCCCAAAAATGTGCATAAATCCTTCACAAAAGTCATCCATCCGGCTTCACGTTGATAAACGAAGGCCTTCTGGAGGTAATCTGTGTGGTATTGTCGTAAAAATATACATATTTAAAACTTTATAAATTAAAATATCTGACTTCCGGCAACGATTTCGTCGCGACGGTTCCTACGCTCACGCACGTTCACAGGTGATGGAAGTCGGCCTACGAAGGTAGGACGTATTTTACGCCGACTTCAATCACCTGTGAACATACGGCGATCGTTGCCAGAAGTCAGATATTTTAATTTATAAAGTTTAAAATATGTATCTTTTTACGAAATATGTATATTTATATTTAAATATGTATGTTTTTACTGAAAATGTATTCGTCTGAAACAAGATTGACATATGCATCTCGAACGGCTTCAGGGTGAGTAATGCATGGTTTAAATATCATTTTTGGCCGAACTATCCCTTTAAGAAATGCGCGTGCTTGTTTTGTTTGGTATCTCGCTTCAAACACAAACAGAAGTCATGTTACCCTCAATCGCTGATACAACCTTTAACCAACAGAATTGAATAAAATGAACTAGCCAATGAGAACATTGTATCATACAAGTATATATTTAATAATATTCTCAGAATCTTTTTGCATGCAGGCATCACAATATTTAATAGTCATCACAAAGATGGAAAACTGTTAAGTACAAAATAAGTTTAACATCTTTAGTTAACTAAGTTTAAAATATTCTCTATAAATGTTTTGCCAGATGAGTTTGTCTATGCATCTTTTTACTCTTAATTCATTTAACTATATCATGCATCGCTTTTTAATATCATTTAACCGTTTTAACTTTCCTTGCTTTTATTTTGATTATTTTAATACCTTTCTGTAAAGCATTTTGAATTGCCAGTGTATGAAATGTGCTATTTAAATGAACTTGCCTTGCCTATTATCAACAAAACTGACCTACTCAAAAATCTTATTTTAATTAATAAAAATATATATATTTACATTTCTAGAATTTAATTAAACTACAATTAAAAAAAGACAACACATTTTGAAATGCAATTTTCTTGGATGTTTATTAGACAATCCAAAACATCATCCGTACAGACTCGTATCTAATACTATAATAAGAACTGTGGCATTCCAAATAAAATAAAATAAAGATGGAAACCTAAAAGTTTCATACAGTTCCAACGGTGGGCAAACACTGAGGCACAAACCTTTGGTATCTGGTGAAAGGAGGTTATAACAGCACAACAGGAGTCTAGGCCACATCTAGAGCAAAAGTGTCCTCATTATCCTCATCAAACTTCTTCAAAACGGTCCCAAAGCTGTTTTAAGGGCATCGGACAGAGAACGTGAAGTTGACAGTTGGTTGATTTCAATGGCAGCCCACTTGCAATCAGAAGCAGCAGCCAATGAGGGGAGAAGACGGGAACAGAAATTAAATCTTAAATACTGAGATCATAAAAAAAAATGGGACCGACACACACAGGCAGCTAAAATCTCTATCGTACAGGTTTAAGGCTCGACGTACACCGCAATGAACTGATCAGCTGAGAATTCTGGGATGCGATCTTGACGTTCAAATCTGGCACACAAAAAACAAAAACAAAAAAACATCCACTTTCTTCTTGCCGAAAAAGGCATTTTGCTTTCCACTACTGTAAAGGATAAAAAAAATTAAAGGAATTTCAAGCAAAACGTCTTCAAAAATTATTAGACAACCGCCCTGGCCACGATGATGTCATCAGTTCAGCTTTCTAACAGAGAGTAACATAAAATAGATAACTTTACAGTACATTAAATTTACAATATATGGAAAGCATTATAATGGAATCTGTGTACAGGCATTTTTGTGAAATTTCAGCTATAATTTTTGTTAAGTTATGTTTTTCACCTTTAATAACCTCCAAACCTGAGCATTCGTGAAATATATATATACACATGGATATAGCGATACAAATAACAGTGAACAGATATCTGCACCTTCCTTTTGTAAACAGCCACACATTTCTATTTTCATCCCTTTGATTAACGAAAAACAAAACGACCACCGTGAATCAAGCATGAAGTAAGAACATGTACATTTTCACATCACATCGCGTTTCTCCAACTAAAACAACTTAAAACTGCCAACGGCATTTTGCAATCTCTCTTTAGCAAGCTCTACGACTCTAAGAAAGTTTTAAAATCGCAAATTCACAATTGTTGTTTACACGTTTACACTAAAACGCCATTACAACCTTCACTTGTAGTTTTTTTCCTTTATATTCAGTGATAAAACATGATTTAATCAAAAAGAGACTTGACATGTAACGGACGAGGGATTCTTGCATAAAATTAGCTCAAGAATGAATAAAAGAAAAATCGCACGTTTTTTTGAGGTTTTATGTAAAATGTTCGTGTTTTTTGCTAGTTTAGAAGTTGTGCGCATTTAATAGGGAATCAAGCATATTAAAAGTGTCTTCATAATCCATGTGTGGACCGTTATTTATTAAAGCAGCATTAGGCTCAGAACTCTGCCCCTCCCCCAGCCTCCTGTCAATCTTCGCCAAATGGGCGTGGCCTATCGGTCTGATTGGCAGAGACAGAGGCAGAGGAGGAGTGGCTCTTGGAAGATCGGTGAGATTTGGATGAATGGTGGTGATGGTGGTGGTGGCCACCGTGTGAGTGTGAAGAGTCGTGTCTCGGTGCTTTGTGCGACGAATGTTCGCGATGTTTCTCGCGGCTGGAGCGCGGACTGTGTCGGCTCTTACCACTGCCGCTACTTTCTGACGAAACCTTGATCTTCATTTTCAGCTCTTCTTGACTAGAGGAGCCGTTCTCCGACGAGGAAGGGTGGCGTCGTTCCAGCGACCCGCTCTTTGGCGCTCGCTCTTGTACCTGCTGTTGGGAATACTTCACCCTGATTGACGTAGACGGTTCGGACGACAAATGTCCGTGCTTTCGATGCTGGTCGCTTCCTCCTCTTCGTGTCTGCGTCGATGCTCTAACTCGGCTGCATGTTTTTCACGGCATTTCTCTAGAGTGAGTTTCTGAGGGGCGAGAGTTGCCGAGCCATGTCCGTGTTTGCTAGTCGGCGCCCCTGGAGCGCAAGAAAGCATCGGCGCCCTGGGAAATCTGTGCAGGAAAGCTGAAAGCGGAACTCTGCAAGTCCGACAGGCCGTTGAGTGACATTGATGCCCCATCCAATGGGAAAGAGGTGGACGGTTCTGAATACATGCCCCCTCTGATGTCACACATGCTTCCCATCAATGAGGTTTCCTGGCTCAGGAAGGAACTGTCTATTGATTGGTTGTCGAGTTTTGGTTTCTTGGCAGCTTGCGTGGCCTAAAACGAGAACAAAAATAGATAAGTTTAATCTGTAGTTGCAATCAAAGGTTTTTTTAAAAAAAAACTATACTGATGTGTTATATTTTTGGTTTGAAGCTGTAGGTTTGATAAGTATTTGTACATACCCGCCAGTTTCGGATTCTTTTTAATCGGCTTGGTGTTTTTTCCAGGATCTGTAGAAACTCGTGAGTCAGGTCTACAAAATCAAGAGACAAACTTATTATACAAAAACTTATGCTCAACACAGCAATTATTTATAAATATATAAATTTTTCGATGGCAGCAGCCATCTTTGGAAAACAGCCTCGACTAGTCAAACCATGAACGACGTGCCAAGTGAGCTTAACAGTATGAAGTTCAGCGAACTGCTGAACTTTATGAACGGCGTTCGTGGTTCAACTTGTCGAGACTGTTTTCCAAAGATGCTTGCTGTCTGTATACACGAAGTGAACTGTCTTTATAAGGTATCTTCTTATTAAACGGTCTGTACACTTACAAAGTTCTCAATGCTTCATTTTGCATGTAGGGACCCTCATTATGTTACTGTGTTAGTGCGGGGCTATTTTGAGCCTTGTTAGTGGTATAAACTAGCAATTTCTTTTCACTTATTATATGCCCCCATATACTAGCTATATACGCTAGTATATGGGGGCATATAAACAGTTTTAAGAGATAAAACTCTGATTATCCGATTATTATGAAAACAAATCTCAGAGAAATGGTCGACTAGGTACCAATGTGTAATTAGACCAAATGTACATTTTTTCTCAGAGAGTTCTGCTTTAAACAACTAGTATTTTAATTCACAAAATATTTGAAAAGAACAAAATCGTGAAGTATCTACTAAGCAAAGTTGTGTTTGACTGACCGTCAAGCAACTGCAGAGTCACGGACCGGTCCACATATTCCCACCAGTGTTTCCCATCTGAAGAAACGGGAATCTCCCAGTTGGACCATTTGCAGGCTAGGTGAATACAGACACACGCCACCACTGTGGGTTTATGCTGCAGGCAGAAGGTGGTCAGGTGCAGACTGCAAGAGAGAGAAGAAAAGAGAAGAGACAGAAAACACTCCATTACAAACAGAGGACATGAGAAATGCTTCCCTAGGAACCTAATTCAATAAACTCCTTTGGTTCATTTCCATTCTTCTTAGTTCATCATAATAATCAGGATTATTTCATGTCAAAGCTGATCATAGTCCAGTCGGATGCATGTTTGCTAGAATGCTGTTTGTCTGGTCGGCTGTAAAACAAAATGTATGTAATGCATGAAACAGATTCAGTCAACAAAAATAGATCTTAACTTAGTGTGGCATCAAATGCACAACACATCTGGAAGAGCATGATGCCAGCAATGCCAAAGCAACTCAACTTTTTGCTTCAATGACCAAAATCGAATGTCACCTGACTGGCTTGAAATTATCTTTTAGTTGCATTTACATATAATTATTTAGCAGAAGCTTTTATCCAAAGCAACTTACAAATGAGTAGGGCTGGGCTCAAAATATCGATACAACAATACATCGTCACGAACCTCTGATGATCACGTATTCAGATACTGTTGTGCTTTTGAATGTAGCCAATTCAGGAGCTTGAATTTCGGCGCGGGTATTGCGCATAATTTAAATCATTCTCACAGCTCTCCCACTTATAATGCGGGAAATTCACGCAAACATTGATTCACTTTGCATGTATTCTGTATTAGAAAAATAAATCCACACAAATTATAAAATCAAATCAGTAGTTTGAAAACGTTCTGGGAGACGCAATTTCACGAACAGCGTGAATTCAATGGTGCTGCGCCTTCTCTCTCGTCTCTCAAACGGACAGTTCAAGGCAAGCGTCTGCTGGTGAAACTGAGAGTCGGGACATGACGGAATATTCACTTGCTAAATTGCATCGTGACTTAAGTTCACCATTTGCGCGTCTTTAAGTCTTACCAGTTTAAACATTCAAATGATTTTTTACTATTCAGTACTTGCGCACTCTCTGAGAGTTGGTTTTCTCAGCGTGCATATCGACTAGAGTAAAGCCACCTCACATACAGCTCGTGAGATTATACTCGCTAATACACGCAAAACGTTTCGGCCTTGTTAAGTATCCTCTAAACACAGTTGGTTATGGTTGTAAGCATAAACGTTTTTAACAAATGGCAGTTTGCGGTTGTCAAATGATTTCAATTCTACAACAGAAATTACTTTTTTGGTGCACATTTCAACACTTAAGACCAAATTGTTAAATACTAGGCGTTTAAAAGAGTTTGACTTAAATCGAAGTTAATTTTAAGTTGTTACCGTTTTTGATTATATGGAATGTTAAGTTTTTAGTCATTGAGCAGTGTAGACATGCTTTAGCATCACTATAATTGTCATTTCAGTAATCGAGGCAGACTTTAAAAGCAGAAGGAAGAGCTATCCTCAGCATTTTTATTTATTTAACTCAGTTTTTTTTAATGACAAAAACTAAATTGTTTTTCAGTTCACAACTGTTATAACTCTGTTTCTAAACCCAGCTCTAATTTTAAATTTAAACGCAGTTTTTTGATCCATTGATCCAAATCGTAGATGTATCGTATCGTGGCTTTAGTATCATGATGCGTATCGATTTCGTGACATTGTTGGTGAAACACAGCCCTACAAATGTGAAAAATAGACGCAATGAAACCAACAATAGGGCAACAATATACAAGAGCTGAGAGTAGTCCCAGATAGTCTAGCACTGTGCACAAAGTAAAAGAAAAATAATAGAATAGTTGGTATTTGTAATAATGGGTCACAGTTTGGTGGTTTCTTAATTTCTTAAGACTCGCAGGCTTTTGAGTTTCTTCTGCTGAACACAAAGGAAGATATTTTGAAGGACGATTAAATCCACTGACTTCCACAGTATTTTTTTTCTACCATGGAAGTCAAGTGCCAAAACAACTTTTCCAAACGTTCTTCAAAATATCCTCCTTTGTGTTCAGCAGAAGAAGAAACTCGTACAGATTTGCAACAACTTGATGGTGAGTACATGACAGATTTTTTTCATTTTAGGGTGGAGTATCCCTTTAAAACCAACAAGACATACTGTTACGAAATAGTTCACATACCATGAATAAATTAATTAATAAATATGTATTTGTAGATCAATTCTAAATGACTTAAGCAGAATTATTCAATAAATTCATCAAGATGGCAAAATTTGCATTAAAAATACTGTAAAGTTGGTATTGTGATGTATCATCCTGAAAAATAGAATATCTATGCTTATTTTTTTAATATATTTAAGATATATACAAGTATTTTTAAAATAATAATACAGCTTCGAGCAAAAATAAACATGAAAAAGAAATGCGGTCATTAGTACTTACCGTAACAATCTCTAAGTTTACACCTTTGAACTCTGAGCTGATATTCAGGCTACCAATTGAGTTATTGACCTATGCACTCAATCAAGATATCTCTATTAGCACCTCTACACTCCAGGCTGTGTATTCAACCTTCTGTGCCAACAGCAAGCCCTCCGTACATTACACCGCACTGCGCCGGGCTGGGCGGACAATCGCTTCGCCCAGGCGCGAGAGAGCGTTGGACACATGAAGGAGAACCCTGCCTAATAGGAAGTCATAGGGTGCCATGGCAGTGCAACAAATAGGGGTCAGGGTAACAACCTGTTGGTAGCCATGAAATAGGAGGTCTGGGCCAAGTCCTTGCTCGCTGAGGAGAAAGACAGAAAAGAAGTCCCGTCAGACACAATGTACACTGTGACTCTTCAACCATGTTTGCCTTTCTAAACTCAGAATTACAGCATGCAACATTAAATTTTATTCAGTTTAGACCAATAAAAATGTATGCAGTGTAAAGCATAAAAAAACATAATATAAACGACCGGTCGGTACCGAAGTCTCTTCTGTGCTCAAGCCTGTATTTATTTGATCAAAAATACATTATTTTAATCCCTGATTTCTGTTTTAATCTATTTTTTATGTATTTTATTCCTGTGATCCAAAGCTGAATTTTCAGCATCATGGATGCAGTCTTTGGGGTCACATGATCCTTAGGAAATCATTCTAATATTCAGTTCTTCAGTTCTTATTAATGTTGACAAGTTTTGCTGCATCATATTTTTGTAGAACCTAATATTTCATAATTATTTAATAAAAAATGTTAAAAAACAGCATTTGTTTGAAAGAAATCTTTTGTAACATTTATTAATGTCTCTACTGTCACTTTTAAACAATTAAATGCATCCTTGCAGAACTATTATTACATTTTTATTGTATTACTCATTTAATATTTGAGTATAATTTCTGCAAAATTGTCACTTACAGACGAATTTACACACAAAAAAGGCAATTTGTAGTTTAAAATGTAAAATTACTAAGTCTAAAGGTCTTTTTTTAAGAATATATTGAGTGAATATGCTTCCACTGTAGTTTATGCATTATCTTACAGAATAAAAAACAACATTTAAATTCAATGAGCTAAAATAAAATCTTAATGCACATTTTAGGGTTCCCATAAAGCATAATAATGAATCAAGTCTGATAAAATACATGAATGGAAGTTCTGCTAACAGCATCAAAAAGGGAGAACGTTTGGAGGTTCAATAAGTGAGCCAGTAAAAAGAGAAAGAGAGAAAGAGATGAAGAAAGACTGGAAGCATTCTACCTCGCACTAGCTGGGAACATCTCACCACATCTGTGTGTGGATGCTCTATAGTTATCTCAAACCCTGAAACAAAACAACCGGTTAGACAGGACTCATGTGTTCACCATCAGGCACAAAGACACTTTCATTAACAGATGGCCACTTACCGAGTGTCTGCAGCACTATGGTTTCCAACAGCACCAGCTCTTGGGCCTGCTGGAGGTACATCTGCAGTTCACACAATCACACCAGCTCAATGTTTATGATGATGGCAAAACATCAGAAAACTGACCAAATAATATACATTTACCACTCATTCCATTTATGTGCAATTTAAATCATTTTGCATAAGGTATTATAGGGCTGGATGATAATGTAACAAGCTCGATAAATGTTCGAAATAATGTTTAACTGTTAGAAATATCAATCTTTCAATATGCTGAAATATCTGAAACAGTTCCAATACTCCTTTTCTGCAGTATTGATACAGAAATCAGCTGAGCATTCTCCCTCTCTTCTCTCCAACAGCAAATTTACAGTTGGACACACACCCGCCTCCTCTCACTCACATGTCTCATTTGTTCCTGTTAAATAATGCTTGTACTGTGCATAATTTTACTCATTCCCACAGTACAACACCAAAAGCACATGTACTACTGATCTCTCATAAAAGCTGCCTGTAGGGGTGTGACGATAACTACATCACCGCAACATTGCGTTAATGAGAATGACGTTAATGTGTCGCACTGTACGGCACGGAGGCGCGAACACTTGCATTTTCTTATCAACAGATGATTTGTGGTTAGCTAGTCTATGATGAGCCATAGTTTAGCAATGGAAAACGTCATACTGCTATTAAAATAAATTCTTCAGTCACATTGACAGTCAATTATACAACTCCAACACTCATGACATGGTTTAAGCGCGTTCGTCCGTTTTTTATTTTATTTTTGAAATATTCATTTATCGGCCATTATAACTGCCGATACCGATAGTTTGGAAAATGCCTAATATCGGCCTGCCGATATATCGGTCTGGCTCGATTTGCAACTATGTCTTGCTTCGTCACTGCGGTAAGAGAAAAAATCTCATACCTTCACAGCCCTAGCTGTCAGTCAAACAACTCGCGAGTACCAAATTGACTACTTTTCGTGGCTTGTTGCACTTAAACGGTCAAAAACATACAAAATTATGACAAAATGTCCGTCTTGGCCAGTATTCAGATAAATAGACAGTTTTGGAACGTAAATGAGAAAACGCATTTGTGTAACGGTATATTGGATCTGTGCTTAAGCTCTTAAAGTGACGGCAGCCTTATAAACCTGCTGACGTCTGTTATGTTAATCAAACAACAAGACAAAGAGAAAATCCCTCACTGCTCTTGACTGAATAACTTTTGTAACTAATGTTAGCATTAATCTGTATTTAATTTCTACAATGAAGACTATCAGTGTATTTGATTACTTTAATTTCTGTAGTATTTCATACCTGAATACTACTGTTAGACCCACCTAAAAAAAATTAAAGCCTTGTTTATTTCATTTGTCTATTTTATTTGTTTATAATGTAAAAGTAGTTCAACTATTCAAATAAAGCCTGCCTGTGCATTCTATTAAAACTAAAATTTGAGATCAATTATCTGTATGTGGTTTAATATGGCTGTTTTCATAGTGGTTTCAAAAGTGGTATTAAATGTCAATATTTTCAAGATATTGTATAGAAGTTGGAAATTCCAATGCGACAACACTGTTTATGCAGCAAAAGCAAACGAAACAGCACTACACAGACTACAGATAAACAACACTAGTTCGGCTCAAAGTTTAAATAGCAGTGCGAGCTAAATATAGCAGATACGTTCGTGGTCAAGCCCTAAACAGCTCTTTGAAATCCAGTGAGAAGTGCTTGATTTCAGCGAAGAACACGAATGTCTCATGATATAGGGATGTTCGCAGCGTCATATGTGACGTCACGAAATGTAAAACAGAGAGTACTTCTACAACTAGAGTAAAATAGAGGTGCAATTTGTCCATGGGCTATATTTTGAATCAAAATGATCTTACCTCTGATTTATAACATTGGTCAACATATACGTAAATATGTATCAAAGAAAATACAATAATTTGCCCTTAATCTATAAGGGTGTGTACACAGATGATACACTGACTGTACAGTACCCAATCTTTGGGTTAAATTATGACTTTATATTACTTTTCTGCCAACCAGAGCACATGCAACTGCGTCGCTGACGTCACGGGCGAAGATCCCTATATATAGACTGTAATGAATTTTTTTTTAAAGTGGAGCAAGAAACTACATTACCCACAAGCCTCACACTCACATTGCTCTTGGTGTCCAGCGGAGGGTCTTGAGGGTTCAGGCAAGCATGTGCTACTTTAATAACATGTTCAAGTTTCCTGGGTTGCTCCTCCACTTTAGCAGCCAGAAACAGAGCAGTGGGAGAGATGATCTGATTGAAGAGAGCAAAGAATAATTCCCTTTCAAAATATGACAAAAATCAATAAACAATCAGGTTACATTTTGCGCCAGTGCTGCCAATTAAAATCCTGTGACATCCTCAAAATATTGTGCATGCGCAGATCAACAAACACACAGAAATAAATATGAAAATGTAGAGTTATAAAATCATAATAAATTAAAAAAAGAAAAGAATACTCACATTTCTATGGAATTTCGTAAAGGAATTAAGCATGTAAAATGGGTGCATATAGACGATTGATGTGTTGATTGTAAGCTGGGATCTGTACAGTTTCATCAAGGAAGAAAAACACTACAAAATAGCCTACTATATGCAATATAATATACAACAATTTTACAATAAATAAATAATAACTTTCATAACGATCAATCACAAATCAAACTAAAACAGCTCAGAGTGCCAATTTGCATTAATAAATCTGAAGAAAAAACTATATAAACATGAAATAGCACATTTACGTAAGACAACACGCCATTAAAACACCTTGTTTAGCCTTAACCTATTTTCGTCTCAATCACTCCTAAACCCATAAAATATTACACCAAACAACCTTATTATAAGAATAAAAACAGATTAAATTAGGTAAAAATAATATTAATCCAGAAATACGGGTTAGATCAAGCATAAAGACACTGTCATCCACATACGTCTGTTTCACACACTAACTCGTGTTATACCCCAAAATACACTTTATTATGCATTTAAAAGGCGAACTGTAAAAAAATAAGGTGTTTGTGTGAATTTTAACGCGTAAAACATCGTATTTCAGCCGGCACATTTTTCACTTGATCAAAAGCAGCAGCGTGCTAATATGCTAACGGCTAACTCTGTCACAGCGCTGCTATTTTAGTAAAGGATACACGTTTAACCGCTGTCCCATATCCTGAATCAGGTTGGCGGCTTGCTGTCGGTATGAGAGCTCGCGGTCGGGTTCGACTCCGCAGCGGCGGGACGGCGTGTTTTCGAACTGTTCTCGGGTAAAGAGCCATTTGCTGGAGCCCCGCTGCACCGCCGCCATCATCCCACCCGCTTCCGCCCGCACTGCGCTCTACATCACCGTGACGTCAATGGGCGCGAGCACGAGCGCTGCAGCGACACGAGCTGGACGGAGGCGGTACGTGACACTCAAGATGGGGATCGACAACTTTTTCCCCTGGTTTCACAGACAAAACTTAATACTAGTCCCACACTAAAATGCATATTTATGCTATTTTAACCGAAAGCAACTTGTACCGACAAATCATTTAAAAAGTCGCCCTGGCTGGTGGCCCAGGGCACTCGCCCAATCCTGTCTATGGATAATCCAGCCCTGGTTGGCGGAAAAACATATAGCGCATTGCAGCGATGGAAGCCAGCAAACAAACTAGGTCAGAGATCACAAATTCTACCCGACCTAAAAAGCCTCGGCATCTATCTAAATCTTGCGCTCGCTCTCGTTGCGTGTCCTCAGCCTGACCCGTCACCGTGAGAGCATTAGAGGAGGAGGGGTGCGAAAACAACCCTCTCTAATATTTTGAATTTGAACTGCACCCATTTCAAACCTCTATATGTAAATCTTACATACTGTACCTTTAAAAAACCTAATGCCCTAATGAACTCAGGCCTAAACCTGGCTAAATCTAAACCCTGTCTGTGAAACTAGGCCTTTAACTCTCATTTAAGATATCTTTATAGAATAAAAAAGTATCAGATTTTTGTTTAATTTTTTATTTTTTATTTTTTGAGATATACTCTAATATATGCAAAAACAGATTATTATAATAAAAGTTTAAACAGGCCACTGTTTGAGGGAGCAGCCATTTGGGTGTCCCAAACCATTGTTGACGTTATTGACTATTCCATCTCACGTTCAATCTGGAACTGTGGTCTAGAAATACATTTGATATTAATATGAGGGTAGGTAGACAGCCATAGATTCAGAACCATATGGTAAGCTACTTTAAGTATTAGATGCAACAATAATAAAACAATGCATTGATATTTACTTTTGATACTTAAATACTTTTAAAAACTAAGAAAAACGTTTATTTTCAAAATCTATCAATGTAATACATTTCTTTAAAACAAGTTTTCTGTAACCAATGTTAGGCTACATTATTTATATTGATAATATTAACATGCCATTCAAGAGTAAATAAGCTTTTATTCTAGATGAATAAAGTGACATTCTTGTTTTAGTTTTCTAATCTGCAATAATAACTTTGTCACACAAGATGTCGCTAAAGCCCCGCTATTGAATTGATTTGAATTGCAATTACAATTGTGAGTTCTATTTAATAGATGCATGTATTCTCTATGTATCTATGTACTATGTACTATGTATCTATGTACTATGTATCTATGTACTATCTATCTATCTATCTATCTATCTATCTATCTATCTATCTATCTATCTATCTATCTATCTATCTATCTATCTATCTATCTATCTATCTATCTATCTATCTATCTATCTATCTATCTATCTATCTATCTATCTATCTATCTATCTATCTATCTATCTATCTATCTATCTATCTATCTATCTATCCATCCATCCATCCATCTCATCCATCCATCCATCCATCCATCCATCCATCCATCCATCCATCCATCCATCCATCCATCCATCCATCCATCCATCCATCCATCCATCCATCCATCCATCCATCCATCCATCCATCTATCTATCTATCTATCTATCTATCTATCTATCTATCTATCTATCTATCTATCTAATTTTGCCAAATCCCAACGCATAAGGTTAATGAACTGTTACCCTAACGATTTCTGTGTCATAATATTCCAAAACGTTTTTTTCATGTGTTCCTTCAGATGTATTCAAATAAGTGGTTTCTGTGTGAGTTGAAGTGTGAAGTGTTTGTTTCATATGCACACAGATGTTTGTTTGGTCACACGACACCAGAGCTCCCAGACGGATTCTCTAAATTCCCTCTACTTTTATTTAATAATAATAGCCTACTTTAGATTTTTTTTTGAAGAGCAAGCTTTGTTTGTAAAGTGCACGCGGTGCTTCACAAGTGTGTGTTTTTAATTAGAGAGTGTGTGTGTATGTGTGTACGTGCGCGCTCGCGCTCGAGCGAATGATGCGCTGAGGCTCTCCAGCAGTGCGCATCTCCTCCACTCGCGACCAGGTGTCACATTCTTCGGATGCTTCTGACCATTTGAACCCGGGACCGAGTCATCATGACGGACCCTTCCTCAGCTGCAGACCCCACTGCCGGTCCTGTAGACCCCGGTCCAGGTGCTCCTGCTTCCGTTCCGGATCCAGCGGTAGTGGATCCAGCATCGATTCCAGCAAACGGACACCATTCGAACCAAGCAGATACTTTCAACATGGAGCAGCAGATGAAAATAGGAGAGACAGATGACAACGGTACGAGTTTGGATTTATATAGTTTTAATAGAGTTTATTTACATTGAAAAATGCATATAAATTGGAGCACGGGGCAAGTTGTCACACGTTTACTTCATTGAAAATGTATCGGGGTTGTTTGTTTTTTTTTGAAAGTCAGCTTCTAACATTAAAGTCAACAAAATTATGTATATAAAAATGCCTTTTACACAACCTATTACATTTAATATAGGCTAGTCCATGCCTAATATATCACATTATATGAAAAAAAAATACCTCAGAGTTCTGCAACATGCAATTATTTCATTATTTGAAAGTTACAGCATATTAAACGTGTGTGACAACTTGCCCCGACCATATTCTGTGTGAACACAGATTCATTCATTAGGCCACAGCCGATTCTTTTCTGAATGAATTCATCTGTAATTTTATTTTTGCTCACTTAAATTCACAAAGCAGATATTTTCGAATGATGCTTTATTAAAGTCGGCATGAATGAAATGGAAGTTGCGAATTCGAAAAAGTAAATGTGGGCGGGGCTTGATGAGGAATAATTGGATGGTTGTGGTTTGCTATTGGTCGATCTCATGTGAGTGTCAGGTTGCCCCGCCCTCGCGCCAGTAAACACGTCATCAAATCATAGTAGATGAGAACTGTAGCTGCACGAGGCAAAGTTATTTTGATTAAAGATTACGAGGGCACATATACATTTAAATAATGATGATGCATGGATATATAATTTATAATAAATACTTCAGTATACCAATAAAAAATAATTAGTGTACATTTTGATTTCATGCTGACTAAATCAAACACAAGAACAAACAAAAACTTTTGAGTCAAATCTTTTCGTTTTGAGCTTGTGACAAGTCTGTTTCAGATTTTTTTCTGAATAAACGGCATTAAATTCCTACTGAGATCATGATGTCAGATGTCTTAGATGTGAGGAAAGATGGCCGTGATGTGACCGAGCACTGTCCCTCAGCAGGTCTTCTGGAGAGCAGTATGCGTCTGAAACCCCATCGAGGCTCAGAGTTACAGAAAAAAAGGCATTATGGGTATAGTGGGTCTCCATTGTGGTGGACGATAATCTTAGCCATCGCTGCGTTCAGTAAGTATCTGGCCCTTCATCTAAAGCATCATGGAACCCTTGATGATACAGACCTGTATGATGTCATATCCTGTTTTGAAGATCAGCTCTTAATTCTTTTGGGACTGTGATGTCAGTTTAAAAAGTCAAGTTCAGAATAGTGTCTAATTTTTTATAGTTGCTGTTATTTTTACTTAGAGCGCAGAATAATAATCTATATAATACCATTTTTTTAAATTCCATATATATATCTAAAATATTTTTATATGTAAAACAATTGAATATATATATATGTACTACATATAGTCATATAATATTATATATATAATTAAATACAAATATAAATAGAGAATATAAATATATCTATATAATATAAAATATGAATATAAAATGTATATATTTATTTTGATATATTATTATATAATTACCTGTAATTATATTGTAATAATACATTTGTACAATATATTTAATACTTATATCAATATATATTTATTTACGAATTTGTCAGGTCTGACCCACCAGCTGTGTGTTGTTTGGTTCCGTGCCACAAGCTTGATACACAAGATCTGGTTTGACTAGTTTATTCATGGTTGTTCTACAAGATTACTTTGATAATCATCTCTGAAAGAAGTTGCACATGATAAACACGGACATACAGGAACTTTTGACAACCAAATGCATTCATAGCACACTTGATTCTCAGGGCTACAAATACGTATATTTTTAGAGGTACAATACTGGGAGACTGTAAAAATAGTTGTCATATAATGGAAAACAGTATCTTGCTCCTTTGTAAAATTTACTTTAAAGGGGTTTCGAAAAGAGTTTTAATGTACTGGAGACAGATTCTTATGTTCTCAACCACATACTGGCATACTGGAAATCTGTATTCCAAAATGCAGTGCACTTAACTTGACCTTTCATTTCCAAAAGGATCTGAGAAACGTTTTAGGTTTTAAACGGCATTATGCCACAAATGCTTTTGATAGAGCTTAACTTGAATCCCGAAATATTCCCTTTAAATCATTTAAGCTGGGATACTCAAGTTAGGTGTTACGCAGACTATTGTTGTTCTCTAGCACAAAGTACGCTTAATCATTTTGTAGACTGCTTCCAGGCTATGTGGTTTGATCTTGGAGCAACTGGTTTTAAGCAAACACAAGCCCTGCACTGGATTTAATGTATCATTTTGATCAAGAATAGTTTCTTACTTGGTGCTCCATCCCTCGGAACTCAATGACTCACCTTACACTTCCAGAGTTGGACGGGGACTTTGGGAATAGCGTTGCCAGGCTGTGAAGATTCTGTCACATAGCAACTCCAGAGCAACGACGCTTGAGAAGACGTTGTCATTAAACTCCCCTCTATCAGTAATGGAGACAATTTAGCGGAAATGATTGCAGACAACTGAGGGCAAATGATTCAAGATAGAGTTAATATTTTTGGTAAATTAACTTTTTGTGAAATAATTTATTTTACATTTAGTCATGGCCTAGCAACACCCTAGAAAACATAAGCAAGATCATAGCATAGCTTCCTAGCAGCTAGCTATGGAGACGAGCAATTTGGTTTACCAATTTTATTTGTTATGAGCAGTTGACTTATCCTTAAATAGTTACAAAATAAATAAGTTCACATAAAAATTGATTTGAGTTGAATTTTGTGGGAAAATAAAGAGTGCAGAGAGTTTAGTGTTAGCATTAGCATTTAGCATCATTCTCAAAAGAATTCAGCAGAAAGCCTCGTCCTCTACAGCACACTCACTCCCTGTTCTTTGTTCATTGAACCGGCACATTTAAACACACAAACTTGAAAACTACAAGCAAATATTGATGTGTGAACAAGCTGGGAAACAAAATATTTGATCAGTGGTTAACTCTAGTCAAGAAATAGTTTGACAAGGCATTAATGTCTGTGAAAAGTGAAAAGTGGGTAAAACTTCTATGCTAAGTTAAATAATTGTTGTTCTGTTTTATATATACACAATACATGAAGGAAATTAATGTTTTAACATGTGAAATATAGTCACCGTCACAATGCTACAAGTTATGGTGGCTGCTTTAGCATTGCTATGTGGTTCCTGGAAGTGTTCGGGTGGTGTATATGCTTGCGGGTGTTCTAGGTGGTTGCTAAGTTGTTTGTATGTGGTTTTATACTGGTCCATGTCCAACCCCAAGTCATGATGTTGTCCCCCTTGGTCATTACCAGTAGGTTAGAACTTAGAAATGTTAAGTTTACTGAACTATATTATTATTCGCCTCACATAAGGGCATTTAAACAGCACTTTTTATAAGTGCACTAGCATATAAAGAGACCCTTTAAGTTAAGAAGTTACTAAATATGCACTAAAAGCCATGAAAATACCACACAGTCTTCAAGAGCATCAGCGCTATGTTTGGGTAACAGTGCATTTGGGTCAGTATGGGTTTTGGAGAAGATCAAATCTGGTGGATTATGGTTTTAACCGAATTATCCTCTAATCAGTTCAGATATAGTGTCTGATCAGTTTACTGCCAGGCGATCGAGTCTTGCTATCTTCGCTGTAGAGCTTGTGAGGTTACACTATCTGAAGTGTAAGCGGGACGGCTCGTTTCTCATTACCGGCTGCGCTACTCCTGTCAGACTAAAGGTACCGAAGGGCGGTGGATTCTGTATGTTTTAGGCATTTTGAGACTGATGAAGGCAGAAAAAAGCAAGGAAGAGGAGAAGAGAAATGGTCTAATATATGCCAGACTGTGAGATCTGAATTCCCAGAGGTCTTGAAGCTTCCAGTGCAGCCAATTAACACGCTCTCAGCGACAAGAGTGTCTTCTGCTTCACACACTCATACAAATGCGCTCGCATACCTCCAAACCTAATAAACATGTCTAGAAATGCATCTGCTGTGGGGAAATAAGCGCTTCTGTTTAAATGTCTGTTCTAGGATTTACTGACTTCAAACTGAAGAAAACTAAATTAGTATGTGTGTGTGTTTGTGTGTGGAAGATATTCTTGCGGCATAGAATGTAAATATCACACTGCGAGGAGAGGTCACAGATAGAGGAGGGTAGTTCATTCTCATATTAATGCATTCAGCACTACCAGCCTGTAAAAGCCAGCATGCCAACTCCCATAGAGCCCCTGAGTCTAGAAAATAAAAGATGGAAGACAGAGAGAGAGAGAGGTGGAGGGTGCTTTGCCCTCTCTGCACCTCCTCTGTTCTTTTAAAACATCAAGCGAGTCGAGTAAACGGATTTGTGAAAACAACTAGATGAAAAGCTAAAAGAGTCACAGTCTCAGAGATGGTAAACAGTCTGAGGAATATCTACTGGAATAGAATATCTTATGTTAACTTTAAAGGGGTGATGAACTGATAAATCAAAATTTTCTTTGAGCTTTTGACATTTAAGAGGTCATCATATAAGAATATACTGTACGTTTCAGAACTGAAAACGTCCTTGTTAGTCCAATAAAAGCTTTTATTGACACCAGGCTCAGCAAACGACTCATTTTTTAAAATGATGTCAAAGAGGATAAAACCCCACCCCTGCAAAAGAAGATCAACGCCTACTTCAACATGGCTGGTTTAGCCCCGCCCACCAAGTCGCGCATTACACGCATAGCTAAATATAATAACATAGGCCTACCGAATCTCATCGGGGTAAAGAGTTAAACTCATTATAATACGCAAAACTGTTATCCACTCACCAGCAGTGGGCGTTTACTTCCAAGTCTTCAATGCGAGACGCCCATAAAAACCGAAGCGTTTTTGTGCTGGGCTCAAAACTAGGGTAGAAAATAGCTTATTACTTATTCATTTTGATGTTTTTTAATGTAAAAACCAAGCGAACGTCATAAGTTGACCTCAGACAACAATATAAAAAATTGAAAAAGCCAGTTCATGACCACTTTAACGTATTGAGTTTTAGCAATAACATTGCAATTAGCATAAGGTTTTATAGTATTGCAGATTTCAGGTACTGAAACATTTCTTTTGTATTAGTGTTTGCACTTTTATTAAAATGTATTTTAGTATTTAAATAGATACCAGCTAAAATATACCAATTTATTATGTTTGACGAATTAGTTTTACGGTGTGTTGTACACGGGTGTGTGGATGTAGTCGCCAAACCACATAACATACTGGACGACATCGAGAACTGAGAGAAACTCAGGGATTAAGCAACTATAGGAAAGAAGGAAGGATGCCTTTAAAAATTGTTTGCCGTCACATGAACATAACCAATCAAAAACCATAAAGACAAACTATTTATTCAACTATTACTATTTAACCATGTAGAAAAACTGTATTAGTTGCTACAGGTATTAGCAATACCATTAGATTTTTATAGTATCATAACAACAACACTGACCAGTCAAAAGTCTTTCATTTGACTGCAGACTTGTATTTGAAAATGTCCTGTAAGTGATAACAAAATGCAAATTTATTCACCATCTCTGACACAGAAACTAGATCACATTCCCTGTTTTGGTTTGTGTGTGTGTGAGGATGCTTTTGTGTGTGTCAAAAAGACAGACCGAGCGGAAGACAGGTTTTTTTTACAGCAGCTGTTGTGTTGGATTTCAACATTCTGCAACTCACCAGCTATAAAGATTCTGCCCTATTTTCACAGACAAAAAAAAAACACCTAAAGGAAAGCACATAAGGCTTGATTTCTCAAGCAGTCAAGGACAAGATCTTCAAAGGGTTTTATACATCATGCGCCACTGATACATCTGAGAATAACTGTCACAACGCGGTTCTTGCCGCATAGCCGCAGCATGTTCACTCAGTGTGATACATGTAATAGATTTTACACATTCTCACAAAATCAGTGTTGTGGTATTTTTTTGTTAGAGTACTATACGAGTTGTGCAAGTTAGCAAGCTAACGTGCATATGACAAACATATAAAACGTAACATTATGACAATTTACAATAACTGTAAAAATTCTACAAAACCAGGGTCCTAAAGTAACAGTAAATTGCGCAATAGCTATTGAAGCATGTTTCTACCACAATGTAAAAAAAGTCATTCTGAGTGTATCTCAAAATTTTGATTTATATTTCGCAATTCTGACAATTTCGAGTTTATATTAACAATTCTGACTTTTTCTCAAAATTGTTTATATCTCACAATTCTGACTTTTTCCCTCAAATTTGTGTGTTTATATCTTGCAATTTGGACTTTATAACTCCTAATTTCAAGTTTGTATTTCACAATTCAGCATTTTTTGCCCAAAATTATGATTTTATATCTTCGCAGTACGCACTTTATAACTCGCAATTTCGAGTTCGATATCTAAAAATTCTGACTTTTTTCCTCAAAATTGTGCGTATATATCTCGCAAATTGGACTTTATAACTCCTAATTTCAATTCAGCATTTTTTGCCCAAAAATAATGATTTTATATCTTGCAGTACGCACTTTATAACTTGCAATTTCGAGTTTATATCTCACAACTCTGACTTTTTTCTCAAAACTGTGTTTATATCTTAGAATTTTGACTTTTGTCTCAATTCGGTCATTATAACTCTCAATTTCAAGGTTAAATCTCACAGTTTGAAGTTTGAAATGTGAGATATAAACTCACAATTGCATGAAAAAAGTCAGAATTGAGAGTTTATATCTTGCAATTCTGACTATTTTTCTGAGAATTGTGAGATGTAACCTCGAAACCTCGAAGGAGAAAAGTCAGAATTGTAAGATAAAATGTTGCAATTCACTTTTTTGGGGAATTTGCTTGCGGTAACAAGCTTCTGTGAATTGCAGATCAGGTGACTTGTGTTTCTCAAATTTTGCCATGTTGACTTTTTTAACATTACAAATCACACTGCATACTACAAGATGAGTTTAATAACAAACAAAACACAAAACTAAATCAGCATTGAAGGGCCACAGCCTGCAAATAAATCTGAAGATAAAGTGTCATAAAATTAGTAATATCTCCTACTTACATAAAATTTTGTTTAAAATGCAATAATCTTAGGAACAAAATAATTTTTTGTGATATGTCTCAGAATTTATTGTCCATTGTCCCAATGTTTTCCCTGCTAACAAAAATTAGTTTTGCCAATGTTTCCATTTTTTGTAATATGTCCTTCAGCCTTTAAAGGTTTTAAAAAAGTTTCCCTTCTTGGTAATACGAACATTAAGGGAACATTCAATTTTACAGTTTTGGAAGCATTATGGGAATGTTGCCTATATTCTCTGGACATTCTGAAACAATCAGACGATTGTCCAACTGAAATATTTCAGCAAAAACATTCCATAAATGACATATGTTTTTGTGCAAACGTTTTGGGAACATTATTAAAGACCCATTAACAAATGTACTATTAATGAGCACATTCTCTGTTAGCTGGCTTGTTAGTTAGCCCAGGTCTGCATCTGTGACAGATTGAAGCTGATTTCTCCCCAGTAATCCTGGATACACACAATACTTCATTGTCATCCTACGATATCCTATGGTTTTTCAAGCTTCATACGTTTCTTGATCAGGCTCGGGTGCAGTATCAGCACTCCTTGTGGAAGCTGCTGACTTCACATGAAAATCAGCATAAATATGACTTCTTAATGAGCAGGCAATGGTTTCAGCTTACAGATACTGTAACAACTCTCCATAAACCCTTTCCTGTTACCCAAAGATGCTCTGCATGTGGTACAACTGAACTCCTGAAGTCCGTTGTAAGATTAAGATGTAGACGTTGTTCACGAGACAATGTATGTGGTTCTTTAGAGTGTTTCTGATTGGCCGCACCAATTATAGATGTTTTATTGCACACTGTCGATGTGTTTCTTGAGCATGGCCTCTTGAGGACTTGAAATCGTCTGGTGCAAGGCGACTAAAACAGAGTGGATTTCTCTAAAAGGAACAGAATTTATATTTAGAAACTGCTAAATCTTTAATCTCATGCCGCAGCAGCTCCGCTTATTCATTTTTAACAGGTTTTCTGAGGAACAGAGAGTGTGCGTGTGTTTGTTTTTAGAAATGATTTTTTCCATTTGAATGTGTGTTCAAACTTTGACTAAAGGCACGTTCACTCCAAAAGCATTAACAATAGCGTTAACTTTATTATTAATCGCCCACGGTGGGAATGGGCCTAATGCTGAAATGATTTTACTGTATGCCAGAACTCTGGCAAGACTGGACATTTGCAAAATCACCTTAAAGGGATAGTTTACTTTGAAATTAATTTTTGGTATGTTTTAGCTTTGTTTCGGCAGTAAGTTCCAATTCTGATATTTATAGGATTAAACCCGTTCGTGTCTGTCACTCATATAATGAAGGTCTATGGTCACCACTTCAAAGAGAATGCACAGAGAAGTCCAAATTAAACATGATTTAATGACTCGCAAATGTAAGTACACATTGATGGCCTAAGACACGAAACGAGCGGTTTGTGTGAGAAAACGAACAGTATTTATATAGTTTTTACCTCTTGTAACCACAGCCACAGAGCACCCGCGCCCTCAAATCACTTGAAAATGGCTGTGATTATAAGAGGTAAAAACTATATAAATACTGTTCGTTTTCTAGCACAAATCGCTCGTTTCGTGTCTCAGGCCATCAATGTGTACGTACATTTGTCGTTAAAGAGTCATTAAATCATGTTTAATTTGGACTTCTCTGTGCATGCTTTTTGAGGTGGTGACCATAGACCTCCTAGCCAGACAAGAACGGTTTGACCTAAAAATGTCAAAATTAAAAATACTGCGGAAAAAAAGACACCTACATCTTGGATGACCTTAAGAGCAAGCTAAAACATTACCAAAAATTTATTTCAAAATGGACTATCCCTTTAATTTAATCTGCCAGCAGACCAATTTTTGGTTTTATTTGTGGTTATAAAAAAAATAAAGAACATTTCTAGAACATTAGAATTGGGTATCAACATGGGAACCATACGCTGACCACTTAAGGGAATGTTCTGATACTTCTGCACCACATTTAAACCATACTGTACCATACTACACTCTAAATGACTATACTTCACTATACTCTACTGGTGTGCTATAGTGCTGTACTGTTACAATCAATTGGGAAACAGAAGCACAAACAGCCCTGAAATGCAATCTGGGCACCTTTGAGAGTTTGGCTGACCCTGTAGACGGTGGATGGAATATCAGATTGCTCATCCAGTCTCAGGATAGAGGGATTCAGGTGCATATAGAGGTCAATATTAGGTCGATAACTGGACATGAGCCACAGTGCTGTTTGGATAGCTCAGATTCCACACTGTGCTGACATCACTGTGTGAAGAGATGAAATCTGATCCTGGCCACTTTAGCTGCTAGAAATCATGGAAAACGCGAAGCTTTACAACAGGGGAATGTATATTTACGTATAATGTTTAGGTGTACATTTCAACACTTCAAATCAAAATCAATATTAACAATATACACAGTTGCCTGCATGCTGGAGTGGTTAGTCACTGAAGTACAGTAAAAAAACTAAGAGGAATTAAAGCTCATTAATTCACAATGTTTCCATTGCTGGGATCATTTTTAGATGTTAAAGGGATGTTAATCTGTTTTTATGACTATTTTTTTATATTTTTAATTGTAAAATGTATTTATTTACGTACACTTAGGTTTTCCCAAATAATGAACAGATTTAAATTGTAAAATATTTTAAGTCATTTAAATAATTTATTAAACAAAAATGTGTTAAAAAGATTTATTCATATGTATTTTTTATTTTTTAAATAAATCACACTTAAAAATTGTTTGTCCAACCAACTCAATATTTCATTTATTTAAAAATAATAATAATACTATTTTTAATAAACACATTTAAAGTTTGTCCAGCTAAAGTTTTAATGATGAAAAATGTATTTATTGAAAAAAAATCTTCACATTTTAAGTTTGTAAACCATCTTCATTCGAACTAACTTTTTCTAATTTCTTTTGCAGCTGTTTCTATAATGCGGCATAGTGCATCAGCCTTTGGGTTTGCTGTAAGTCTGACACTTCATATATTTAAATGTTCATTATTTAATAGTCTTTAATCACTGTTGTTCATTCGTTTGCAGTTTGACGCTACTCTTCTGACGTCCTGTCCTCCATTATTGTGATTTGGCGATACAGTAATGCCGCGGCCGTCCATTCAGCGCACAGAGAATACATGTGAGTACATCCTTCCTTGATTAAAGAAAACATGGGGAATGGACGTGACCGCATGGAAACGGGTCATAGGCTGCGTCCAAAATCATGTCAGTATGAATGTAATCTAGGACGTACTACACTGTCATTATCATGTGACCTTCCATCATCAGATGCGTCACTTCACTGCCATTCAAAATACTCATGGGATACTGACGTGTCCATCGTATGCACACTTATGAGAGAGTCATCCAGGTACTTGAGCGCTGTGAATTCGGTGACATATCCACAAGTTTCCGGGGGGCGCTCCTGTAAAAATAAAGTGGGTGAAACTTCCGAAACGGCGGCAGAAGTAGCATTCCAATGGTATTTTGTGTGTTAGTTAGCGAAGAGGCTAGCTGTTTTTCGAAGAATTATTTTACTATTTAAAGACGCAAATCTTTATGAGAGATGTCGTTACGGAGCTCAGGGACAACATGTGCTGTTCGCGGTTGTACGTATAACCGGACTAAACTAATTCAGTGGCTTAAACATGATTGTTTTGAACATAAGCAGAAAACGAAATCAGAGTGATCCTGCCAACGACTGAAGTTTCCATCACCTCCCAAAAGACGACGAATCTTCCTGTGTACATTTGTTTAGCTTACTGTGTTCATTAGTGTATTCTATAAACTATCAGCATGTGATTGGATGTTGGTACTGATGTTACACCTAAACTCAGGATCAAAGCCTGAGTTTACATAATACCAAATGTGCCACTTGAATGTATTCAAGTAGCACATTCATTTATAATTTTGAATAAAATCCAAAGCACAATGACTAAGTGTGTATTTTTTATGTTAATTGTTTGTCAGCTCACACAACTGTCTGTCACCATGCCTTGATGAGTATTGATTATTAATAATGTTATTATAATACTCCCAACCAACTACTGCGGAGGGTAAAGGTACTGTTATTTCTAGGGTTGGGTATCGTTTGAATTTAACGATTCTTATTCCGATTCCTTGTTTCGATTCCGGTTCCTAACGATTCTCAATTCCGATTCTTTTAAGAGGCAGGGTCAAAAAAAGTTTAGCTAACCTTGCTAACCAACGGTCTTTCTGAAGGAAATACTCCTTTTCTGAAGGAAATACTCCTTTTGTCACAAATTTTGCATTTTGCCGAGATTTCGTTATTTATAGAAAAGTGAAGCCACACTTTGGACCGCCGAATGAAGCTACTCATGTTGACTTGCGCGGTTATGTCAACACCTCCGGTAGACGCTTCTTCGTTGGTGTTGTTCAGCGGTTTCTTCTTCTGTGAATATCGAAACTAGGAATCGAAATTTTAACTTTTGAACGAATTCCGGAAAACGAAAAGTTGGTCCCGGCTTCCAATTCAATACTCGATTCTCAATACCCAACCCTAGTTATTTCACCCTTTTTAATTTCGTTGAGGTTGTGTTCCCACACGTTAGCTAGTTTGGATCGCTATAACTTGAATGACTGTCAACTGTTGAATGAACGAGTGTTAAGTATGTCAAGCTGCGCTTTGTTTACTACTGAACTGGAAGACGCGCCCACTTTTGACGCAAGGCCTCATGGGGCATAGGAGACTTGTGGATACTGTTTTTGAATACTACATAGGGAAGTATGTGATTTCTGATGCAGCCATTGTTTGTGCTCTGTGGGGATTCTGGGTAGTTTAAGTAGCCAATTAGATGTTGTTTCTGGGCAACAAGGAGAGCAGAAGGTCAGATTGATCTTTCAAGGTAATGATGTAGAGATTTTGACATGTTCCCCGGCTGAAGGAGAACATGCTGGGCGAGCGAGCGAGCTACAAATGACCAAACCAAACCATAGTCATTAAAACTACCATTTAATGAATGTGTTCAGATGCACCGTTCCTTGTAAACAAACCTAGCGTAACTTACCTCAGCAGGATAAAGCAGTCTGACGTTTCCTAAAGACCACCAGGTTTGATGGATGGAGGCCAGGCAGACAGACTCTCTGGTCCCCCGTGAAATGGCCCGGCTCTGGGTTTCAGGTCTTTAGACAGTCTCTCTCTGTGTTCGGCGTCCCTTATCGGGTGAAAGACACAATAGAGATGGCAGAAGGGCTTTGTGAAAGGGAATTAAAAGCAGAGGAAGCGGAGAAAGAGCGACAAAGGCAGAAGTGTGCTAGACAGCAGAACACTCAGACCTGTAGCATACGTACACACACACACATAATGAATCAATTTCTAATGTGCAGGCCGGTGAAGCTGTGAGCTCCGGTCCCTAGGGGAATCTGCCGGGATGCGGATCGCCGTGGAGACGGATTCAGTCATAACGCAGGCTGCATTAGCGAGATGACATATCTACTAGACTAGACTCTTACACTGTTAAACACTACTGGCTCTTACTGTTTGAGAATAGTGACTTTTAAATAGATCTCTGCATTTTGAAGAACATATTAGGTGGGCTTTCTGGTGTAAAAAAAAACAGTATGCAGTTGCTAAGGTGTTCCGAGTTGTTGCTAGGTGGTTGTAAGGGAGTTGCTATGATATGACTTAAGTGTTCTGAGTGGTTGCTAGAGTGTTGCTAGGTGGATGTTATTGTGTTCTGCAAGGTTTCTAGGCAATGCTAAGGCCTCGTCCACACTACTGCGTTTTCGTTTAAAAACGAAGACCTTTTGAAACGTTTGCACCTCCCGTCCAGACTAAAACAGAAAAAACGAAAACCAAAAACGGTGAATTTTAGAAACACTGCAGCTCCGTTTTACGTTTTGAATCTCTGGAGGGCATTTTAAGTCAAGTTCACACTACAGGATTTTAAGCCCGATTTGCAAATCGTTGAGCTCGCAGACAGGTCAGGTTGTTATCGCATGCAAATCGCTGGGGATTAGCGGATGATGAATGCTTGCCAATCTTTTTGTATGAAAGAGCTAACAACGCATCAAAGACGCATTAAAGACGCATCAAAGACGCTCACAGACGCGTCACCGAGCCCAGCTGGATGTCACCTTTCGTTGCTATGTGGTTACTAAAGTGTTTTGAGTGATTGCTAGGACAATGCTAGGTAGTTGCTATGTGGTTACTAAAGTGTTCCGAGTGGTACTAAAGTGTTGCTAGGTAGTTGATAAAGTGTTGCTAGGTGGTTGCTATGTGGTTACTAAGGTGTTCTGAGTGGTTGCTAAAGTGTTGCTAGGTAGTTGCTAAAGTGTTGCTAGGTAGTTGCTATGTGGTTACTAAAGTGTTCTGAGTGGTTGCTAAAGTGTTGCTAGGTAGTTGATAAAGTGTTGCTAGGTGGTTGCTATGTGGTTAACAAGACACACACAAACACTATAAAAATTTTATAATGCAGCTAGAGCAAGAATCAAGGCTACATCGGGACAGCATTCTCTGACACAGAAAGCGCAAATTACAAAACATTTTAAGATGAAGAGGTGCTCTTTTGAGTTTCAACTGTGATAACTGATGTGCTCACTCAGAATCAGACCGCCAGAGTGCGTTTGCCATCGAGCCAAGGCCACCTCTTGGAGCAATTTGTTTGGTTGCTGTTTAGTGCAGATCCGAACGCGGTTGCTATGTAATGCCTAAAAGAAAACTTCCGTTAAGTTTGCTAATAAAATGCAAGTTTGCACTTTTATTGAATTTTTTTTATGTAAGTTTTGATAAACATACTTAGAACACGCTTAATATTAAATTCAGTCGCCTGTCAAAACAAACATGATCCACCTAGCAAGCATCTCTACAGTATCAGTGGGGTTCCTCATTGGCCTGATTGCTAGATAAACTAGATTAAATTAATCTGCTTGTCTTCATTTGGTTTTAATTTGATCTCCAGAGATTGTAGCTGTGTGTTTGTTTGTTTGGTTTGACTAATTAATCACTAACCAAAAGCAGATTTAACAGACTAAGCTCGCAAAGCCATTACGATCCGCTTGTGAGAAACAGAGCAGAACGGCACTAAAACTTCACCAGACTTAACCCAGCGGCTGAGTAAACAGTGGAACAGATCTCGCCTATTAACCAGACTCAATTAGAGAACGACATCCCTCGTTGTCTTCATTTATAAACAGCTGGCTTGACAGGCCTAATGAGAATGAGGCACTAAAGCGAGCAGAAGCTTCAGTCGTGTTATTAACTGACTCAGACACAGGAGGGGAGTTAGACCGTGAACTCAATAAAGCATCAGTTGAACTGATTCTGTGGGTTACTCAACGTACCTGTGTGTGTGTTTTCCAGAGCATGTGTTATCCTTGGGGTCGTGTTCATCTTGTCGGCCATCACTATCCTGGGGAAAGCGATCCATGATCTCGCCACAAAGTTGCAACCGGAAGTGGTAAGAAAACAACAAACACATTTGTTCATTCAATGACTCAACGATGTATTCATGGAATTAGTTGATTCATTAATTTGTTTGTTTGATCATTCACTGACTGATTGATTCATTGGATTGGTTGATTGATTCATCCAATGGTTGATTCATTTGTTTGTTCATTTACTCACTGGATTTCTTGATCGTAATCACACCCCTACCCTCATTTACTGTTCCCCATTACTCCACTAATATAGTTCACTTGAAGGAGTGAATGAAAACGAGTAAGTGAATTCGGAATTTAATAATCATTTGGAACTAAGCAAACTTGCAGCTTCTGTAGTGAGATGAACTGTCCACTCTAATGTCCATTTATCTCCACTGTCATGGAAACTATGTGTAAACCTTAATTAAACAATTTAATAACCAATTAAAAAAGAATGTATACCTGTATGATATTACGCTGTACCCACATTGGACCAGCGGTTTGGAAAATAGATGGATGGATGATTAAGGTGCGGGTATTGATGCTGGAATTCATTCAGACGCGGAACTCTCAGATGCATTATGGGTGTTCTCTCTAGCCGTTGAGTGTATATCGGTTGTACACTCGTTATTGCGGTGCATTGTGGGATTGAATTAGTGCACTCGATAAAGTCCACTATGGTTTCGGACACCACTACAAATGGCTGTCTACCCAAATATTGCCCTATTTAAGGGTATATGGAGGCGATTTTGGACACAGCCATGGTTCCAGTGGTTGATTTATTTGTTTGTTTTGTTCATTCACTCACTGATTTATTAATTGGATTGGTTGATTGATTGTTCCACTGATTAATTAATTTGTTTGTTTGTGTGTTTATTCTCTTATTGGATCATTCATTGGATTTGTTGATTGATGGTTCCAGTGGTTGATTCATTTGTTCATTCATTCACTCAAGATTCATTCATTGGATTGATTGATTGATTGATTAGTTCCAGTGGTTGATTCATTTGTTCATTCATTCACTCACAGATTCATTCATTTGGATTGGTTGATTGATGGTTTGTGTGGTTGATCCATTTGTTCATTCATTCACTCACTGATTCATTCATTGGATTGGTTCGAATTGATTGTTTCAGTGGTTGTTTCTTTAATTAGTTATTTTCCTAACTCATTGATTTATTTATTGCATTGATTGATTGTTCTAATGGTTGATTCAGTTGTTCATTCATTCACTCACTGATTCATTCATTGGATTGGTTGGTTTGGATTGGTTGGTTTCAGTGGTTGTTTCTTTAATTAGTTATTTTCCCTAACTCATTCATCTATTCATTGCATTGATTGATTGATTGTTCCAGTGGTTGATTCATTTGTTCATTTGTTTGTTCATTCTCTTATTGAATCATTCATTGGATTTGATCATTGACAGATCCAGTGGTTGATTCATTAGTTTGTTCATTCATTCACTCTTTGATACATTCATTGGATTGATTGGTTGGTTGGTTGATTGATTGTTGTGACTAACTCTTATTCTATTTTCTAAGCTCTTAATTGATTTGATTTAGTCATTTTCTAAATATTTTTCCATATATTTGCTCTAAGCATTCATACTCTCGCATGTGTTTTTATTGAATGTAAACTCCTTTCAAGAGAGTCTCTCAGAAGAAGGACTCCACGTGCAAAAACCCAACACTTCATCTTTTTATGTCGCTGGTTGTGTGAGTTTTCCCTAACGGCGCCTGCTAAACAGCAGAAGTGTAAAGCTGAATGAACATGGTGGAGACGAGGTGTGAAGTCACAGACGAGATTAGAATAGTCTGATATCACTGTTGCCAGGCAACATCAAGAGGGGAAATAGTTTCCCCTAAACCAGTTACCCCTCCACTATCACTCACTCTTTTTCTCAATCTATCTCATCAATTCGTCTTTCTGTGATGAAACGAGACACCTAAAGCTTCGGTCTGGTACTGCATTTGGGGTGTAAAGATTCCACTTCTTAACTCTTAAAAATACAGTTTCTTTATTGACATTTATCTTTCCATGGAACCTTTCCATTGCACAAAATGTACTTTATAGTGTAAAAAGGTACTTAAGATTATTAAAAAACCCTTTAAGACAAAAATTGTTCTTAAATAATCTGTTGAACGAACGTAATTAAATTAAGGAAAGGTTTTCCATGAAATTGAATTACAATTTTCCAACAAATTCAAATGAGTTTGAAATAATTTGTTGTAATCTTGTTGTATGAATTTAAATTAATTTAGTCATTCCTACTATATAAAGTTTTGTCAGGTTAACTACATTTAGTTTTTGTCCTGCCTTAATTCACAAACATTATAATTTTAGTTATTTTGACTATATGGTCACTTCTAATAATAGACACTTCTAGTGTTCAATTGAACTAACAACATCTTTCCATTTACTGAAAAACACATAAAATAACACTTTTTCCATAAATTGACCCTCTTAATGCAGTCCCTTGCAAAGCATGCTGGGAACTACAGATCCACTGCCCAGTTAGATGTCAACAACAATGATTCATGTAGATTTCACACAAATGAATTAGGTTGATTGAACACAATTAAATTAAGTTGTGACAATATTAAACAATCATGTTACTTTTGCTTATTTTAATTAATTATTTTAACAAGAGGCCAAAATTCATTTTTTGAGTGACATCCGTTTAAGACGAACGAAAATATTCATGTTGACTCAATTAAAAAAAATTGGTAAACCAAATTTTTAAAAGATTACATTGATTACATTTAATGAAATTAAGCTGGAATCATTTCTATGAAGGATTGTGTCGTATATGCTCATTTTAATTAATGAAATTGAACAAAGAGCTAAAATCATTGTTTACTACATTAAACAGTTTTTATTGAAGTAAATAGGAAATAACTCTATTTTTTTATCAATAACCAATCATTATGAACTTTGGTAATTAGGCTTTCTAGTTTTAAAAATGAAACAATCTTGTGTTCTTGAAGCATCCGCACATCTGTTCTAAAAAGTTTTGCATAAAAACCAAAGGAACTTAAAAAGGTTATATTGTTAGAACCTGTTTTCTACACTGTAAAACAATCTTTTCATGATTAGTAATCACAACATTTTTTCTTTTGTCAAATCAACTTAAATAATTTATTTAGTTCAGATAACATATCATTTTGAGTTTCTAATGATTAAATCATTCTCCTTCATTGTATTAACTCACTTTTTCCATTTCAATGAACTTAAAATTTTAAGGCAGGTTTCTTAATTTTTTAAGTTAAACAAACAATATTTTTTTTACAGTGTACTTTAACGGAAATGAAAAAAGTTTTTTATGATGACATAACGAGAACTAAAAAGGGTTCTATGAGGGCAAAAAAAGTTATATTATCACATAATGAGAATAAAAAATGTCTATGATAACAATGAGAACTAAAAAAAAGTTCCATCGTGATATAATGAGAACTAAAATAGGTTCTATCGTGTTATGAGGAGTAAACAACATTCTATAATGACATAACAAAAACTAAAAAGGTTTCATGAAAGAACTAAAAATGCTAACATGATGACAGTCGGAACTTAAAAGGTATATATTATGACATAATGGGAATAAATAAAGATCTATTATGACATCATAGGAACTTAAAAGGGAACTATTATGACATATGAGAACTAAAAAGGTTCTGTAATGTCATTTTCTTAAAAGGCAACCATTTTTGGATCGTTTGCTATTAAGAGTGTCACAATTGGGGTGTAAAAGAGCAGACGATATAGGAGGAGACAGAGAGAGAGAGAGGCGCTGTACTGATGTTTTAATCAGGACTCTGGCTTTTCTCTGGAGGATTCCTGTTCCTGTCTCAACGTGTAAAGCTTGGTTTTGGCGCATACAAGCGCCGCCTAAAAATAGATTCAATATTTCTCCCTCCCTTCATCTGCTGCTGATGTCAGAAACACTTCCCCTCCTCTTTTCTCTCTCTCTCTTATTTTTTTCTCATGTACTCACTCTCTCTCTCACTTTCTCATATGCTCTTTCGTTCTCTAATGAAATGTTAATAAGCTGTTCTGAACAAGGTGTTTGAGATGGACTGCCCCCGTTTGCAATCCCATGTGTGTTTCTGAGTGAGATTGACTTGTTTTTCAGGTGCTATAAAATCAATACAACAATTTCCCACTGAATTCCTGTAATTGTCCCCATGTGAGCCGTTTGCACTTCCTGTCGTGAACGGATAAAATAAGAATGTTAAATAATAGATATACTTACTTCCCATATTAATTAATCACTACCACATTAAAGTTTGCATTACAAGTTTTCTGAAATGTTGTTTAATATGCAAATGAGGCAGGTTTTATGCAAATGAGGCAGGTTCAAAATTCCTGTTTGTTTTTCGACATGTTAGAGTTTTTCGAAAATGTTGTATAATTATAAATTAAAAATTATAGTCAAATGACCAAACCCTTCAGTAAAAATCTTCAGAATATAGATAGAAAAATAAAACTGTTAAGTTTGGTGTATTCAAGTGCAGCTGAAATTGAGAAAAACTCATTTCGAGAAACCGCCTTTAACCCTCTGGGGTCAAGGTGTATTTGGGGTCCTTGAGAGGTTCTGACATGCCTTTTTTCAGTTGCTTATAAACATTTTAATGGCAAAGGTGAAATTACACTATATTTAGCACAAACAGGGCTACCATAATATGTGAGCAACATGTATGTACATGTTTGTATTTTGAGAGAATATTGTTTATGCGTGGTTATTGAAAAAAGGTCAAACACGTATCAGTCATATAATGGAGGTCTATGGTCACCACCTCAAAGAGCATGTACAAAGAAGTCCAAATTAAATATGATGTAATGACTCGTAAATGTAAGTACACATTGATGGCCTAAGACACGAAACGAGCGGTTTGTGTGAGAAAACTAACAGTATTTAAATCGTTTTTACCTCTTGTAACCACAGCCACAAAGCGCATACGTCCTCAGATCACTTGGACGTGACCGTGGTTACAAGAGGTAAGATCTATCTAAATACTGTTCGTTTTCTCACACAAACCGCGTGTTTCATGTCTTAGGCCATCAATATGTACTTACATTTACGACTCATTACATCATGTTTAATTTGGACTTCTCTGTGCATGCTCTTTGAGGTGGTGACCATAGACCTCCATTATATGACAGACAACAACGGTTTGACCTAAAAATATCAAAAATCAAAACATCTACATCTTAGATGTCCTTGAGGTAAGCTAAAACATACCAAAAATTAACTTAAAAGTGAACTATCCCTTTAATGATTTGTATTGTAATTTAAATCTACAGATACAAAAAGATAAAGTGTAATAATACAAACACTTAAATGTGTATTTCGGATGTTTTCTTTCCACTATTCTAAAAGAAATATGGCCAAATAGGCCAAAACCAGTGCATGAAAAACAACATTTCTCCCTGCAGACAAAATAAATGAAACATCTGACATAAATGGACTGTTCGCATGCTCCAGGCAGCACCATCTGCGAAAGTGACGAAAACGACACAAAAAATATAGCCCTGAATAATGATGTTTACAGGTTTTATAAGGTTGTGTAGTTAAACCTACAAGTATTAGAGGGACTCAACCTTAAAAAAAATAATGTGTGATTCCAAATCCCTGATATCTGGCTGAGATGGATCATCAGAGATGTTCAGAGAGAGACATTGTGGGATGTTTGTGGGCAGACAGACGACGCTTGTGATAAATGCAAGGCCATGAGGTTGTTTTTAAACCTTTCAAGTTGTTCGACACCGTCCTCGAGACACAAACCTCATTGTTTTCTGCTCTCTTCACCTGCCTGACATCAATATTAATGAGGCTGTCTCACCAGAAAATCCATCATACCGTTTTATGTGGAGGGAACAAGTGATGCATTGACTGAGTGTTTGTGTTGGACGTTATGTTTGATGGTGGGAACCTTGCATCCTTGCATTTTTTCACGTCGGCAAGGCCAGCGGTGCACATTTAATGATTCTGCTCAGGCTGACTCTGTGCTCCTTATTGCCATTCATATTGCTTTCTAACATATTCATAGATGCTTCTCATACTAGTTTTGCAGTGTATGCATACTATAATTACTTTCATGCTTTGAATACTCATATATGGACTTGGTCCACCATTTACTGCAGAGTGTAATATGTACTGAAACTGAAATATGCGGCAATAGACATCAAACAGTTACGTTTTTATCATCAAAAGACTGGATTACCTTGCATGTTTAAATTAGCAAGTGTGCACTTCATGACAATCATTTAGTATGCTACTGTTTGAAATGTTTACTGTTGCATAGTTTTTTAATAGAAAACGTAAAACAGTAGTGTTGTAGCCTATAATTTTTGTATGCATGGAAATGTGGCAACAATTTAGTATGCGACAGTTTGAAACGTTTACCGTAGCATACTGCATTCTATTGTTTTATGTAGGAAACAGTATTTAAGTTTTCCATTCTAAACATAGCCCATAACTTTGACTGTTTGGAATAATAGTGTACTACTTACTGCATATTGCGCAACACATATGCATGTCCACTGCAAAAAGTATGCCTTTCTTTTGCAATTTTGAGGAATAATGTCACAACTTAGTATGCTACAGTTTGAATTGTTTACTGCATAGGTTTTAAATAAGTAACAAAAAGCACTATAGTATAATATTCTAGCATACTACTTACTGCTACATTTTTAAATGTTTACTGTTGCATACTGTTTTACATTTTAAAAACAATTATATTCTGGTAGAATACTACGTACTACATACTAGGCAGTATATAGTATTTATGCAGTAAGAAACACTTAGAACAGTAGAACACCACATTATTATCAGAACATTTGGCTACCAGCATGTCAAGTACAGTAAGTACACTGCATACTATGCATACTACATACTATGCATACTACAGTGTGTACTACTTAGTGAAACAGTATATTAAGCAGTTCATTTCAAACAGTAGTATTGTCAAAAAAAACTCATTGCTGTGCATGTCCACTGCAAAAAGTGCACAGTATGCAATTTCTTTTGCAATTTTATGCGAAGAATAATGCCACAACTTAGTATGCTACAGTTTGAATTGTTTACTTTACTGCATAGTTTTTAAATAAGTAACAAACAGCACTATAGTATAATATTCTGAACATAGCCCATATCTTTTGCTATGTTCAGAATACTAGCATACTAACTGCTACATTTTTAAATGTTTACTGTTGCAGACTGTTTTACACTTTTAAAAACTATTCATTCTGCTAGAATACTATGTACTACATACTAGGCAGTATTGTATTTATGCAGTAAAAACACTTCAAACAGTGAAACGCAACATTATTATCAGAACATTTGGCTACCTGCATGTTAAGTTCAGTAAGTACACTGCATACTATATACTACATACTACTGTATGCATATCTATAGTGTGTACTACTTTAGTGAAACAGTATATTAAGCAGTTCATTTCAAACAGTAGTATTGTCAAAAAAACTCATTGCCGTAGCATGTCCACTGCAAAAAGTGCACAGTATGCAATTTCTTTTGCAATTTTATGCGAGGAATAATGCCACAACTTAGTATGCTACAGTTTGAATTGTTTACTTTACTGCATAGTTTTTAAGTAAGTAACAAACATCACTATAGTATAATATTATGAACATAGCCCACATCTTTTGCTATGTTCAGGAATACTAGCATACTAACTGCTACATTTTTAAATGTTTACTGTTGCAGACTGTTTTAAAACTATTCCATTCTGGTAGAATACTATGTACTACATACTAGACAGTATATACTGAATTTATGCAAACAGTAGAACGCAACATTATCAGAACATTTGGCTACCAGCATGTTAAGTTCAGTAAGTACACTGCATACTATGCACTGCATACTAAATAATATACACTGCATACTATGCATACTACACTGTAAAAAAATTGTTGGTTTAACTTAAAAAAATGAAGTAATCTGGTTGCCTTAATTTTAAGTTCATTGAAATGGAAAAATTAAGTTAATACAATGAAGGAGAACGATTTAATCCTCAGAAACTCAAAATATGTTATCTGAACTATATAAATTAAGATGATTTGACAAAAGAAAAAAATGTGATTACAAATCATGATTTTTTTACAGTATACACTGCATACACTATGCATACTACATACTACACTGTATACTACAGTATGAATGTCCAGCGCTCATAATGGAAGTCTCACGCTTGAGTCTCATGGTTTTCGTTTTTGAAGCGTGTCCACGCTGCATAGAAGATAAAAACATCTCAACTTTTCAGAATGCCGCAGGCGACCAGTAAGCGCATTGCAGGTCACGTGACAAGAACCAACCGGAGCGTAACCACCCTAACGCTTCGGAAAAAGGAGAATGCGGCGCACCCAGCGTTTTCTACACGTTCTTAGGCACTATATGTGATTCCGCGCCTAATGAGATTATCCAACAACAATGTAGCATACTACAATTTGAAAATTGTACGTTTCTGAATAATATGCGCATATATTTCCATTTCTAGTAAGCACGAGTACACTGATATTCCATTCTTAACAGCTGCTCTTTCCCCCTCCTCTCTTGATTTTCCTCTACAGTGCGCCATATAAATTGCTATTGAATAAAACACTGCACTTGACCCTTGAACGTCACAGTCAGGCTCAGTGTGATAACGTCTGTCTATTTCTCTTTTCCCAGGATGACTTCCTGTACAGCGTATCGGATTCATCAGCGAGAGTGGTGTGCACCATTCTGTCCATCTGTAAGTTCATGCTGGGGAAAGTCCTGACCAGCAGGGCCCTCATCACTGATGGTACGTTTCCCCGGAAACCCACCGGGTTACCGTGGTGATGGCCAGCCGGATTTATTATTCACAGTGCCATGGCAACGTGTCTGGTCTTATTTCACCTCAGCTCCTCCCTTTTTAACTTCTGACGGGCTCGAAGGAGCAGGATTGTACATGTGACTATATTTGCTTCCCAAAGATTTCATTCCCATTTCCCACTGAATTTTACATTAAATACATTCCCGTTTAGACTAAACACATCACACTGTTTTTGTTTTGTTTAGTAGTATGCGTATGTTTTTTCATATATATTGAAAGGTGGAAAGATAGTCAGAGCTCTAAAACGACAACAGATATGCTTTTATGACTTCAGGCAACATTATTACAACTCAAACGTCACATGGGTTTCTTTTATGGAGGTTTTATGACATTTTTGTTTGAGAAAGAAAACACTGAGAAAGAAAATTCGACAGATGAGTAGATAGACAGATAAGCAGATGGGAGTGCAAGACATATATATATATAGACAGATACGCACAGATGGACACACACACACACACACACGATTAAAATGAAATCAAAGGGCTTATTAAGAGAAAGGTGTGCTATTACTTTTCTACCTGACCAAACTTGTAATTTTTGTAATCGAAATTACACACATACACAAAAAACCTGGTATAGGAGTTACTTTGGAAACTTGAAAAAGTGCCAGATATTTTTTACAAATAATTTTAAACACTTTGGGCTCTATCTTGCACCCGGCGCAAAATGACTTTATACACTGACGCATTTATCATTCCTATTTTGCACTCGCGCAAAGCAAGCTTTTTTCCTCCACAGCCGCACGTCGGTAAACTAACAAATGAACTTGCGCTTCCTGGGCGGGTTGGCGCAGAAAGGAGGCGTGTGTCGGCGCAACCAATCCCTGGTGCTATTTTGCAGTTCCAGAAAACAATTGCGCCAATGACCAGAAAAAACCTGGTCTAAAGTCAGTGGCGTGTTGCGCGTATATTCAGATGCTATTTTAAGCGTGCATGCTTGGCCATAATACAGAGTGTGAACAACGCGCGCGGATACACTGTAGATGATTCTCTCATCAACACAGATGCATTTTACTTTTTGCAAATGATACATTATTATACGGAAAAATATATAAACATGAGGGAAATCATTGTTGTGTCCATGATGATGGGAAAAACAGGCATAAAGCTTACACATTTACCCAAATTATTATATGCATGTTTAACCCGAAGCTAATTTGGGTGGGTTTGTCCCATCCCAGTGTCCCTTCTCTTTCTTTTACGGCCCTAACGAGAACATTCGTTCTACTCGGCTGTGAACCGATGCTGAAGCGCGCCTGGTAAATGCGCCGTAAAATAGAATTGCGCCACGGAACAAGCGCATCTCGTTCATCACGCTCTTAAAGGGAATGTGATATGACGCTCTTATTGGTTTATTTCCGTTACGCCCAAACCACACCTATGAGTAATGAAGCTACTCCAGACCAACCCCTTTTAGATTTGCGCCAGGCGCAAGAGGCATTTATCCCGCCGGGAAAATAGCAACAGCGCCGGGATCCGCCCACAAAGTTAATTGCGCTTTGCGCTTTGACACTTGCGTTTCAGATCGTTAAAATAGGGCCCATTGAATTAAATGTGAAATTTTGAAGTAGAAAATGGAAATGTATTTTTATGTAAAATGTCCAAAAATCTGGAGTTACAACTGCACTAAATGCAGAAAATAGTGTACAATATTTGTTAACACTATTTTACAGTGCCCTTGTTACTCGTTACAAGTAGTTACTGTTGTAATAACTATAAATGATGCATCATAACACACAACTAACCCTATTACTAATCCTATAGTAAGTTCATGTAGTTCATCATTACTCTTATTACTCTTTTATTCTTTAATGTGCCACACACACATAGTGTGACAGTAATTGCTAATGTCAAACAACACTGAACCAGTAGCACAAACACACCCCCAGCGTCTCGCACACGAGATAAACACGTGAAACTCATCAGCTGTCCAAACATCCCGGACAGAAATGACTGATTATCTTATAACAGAATGTTAAGAAGATTTATAATCTGTAAATATGAACAATCTGGTTGTTTAATAGCCAGTTTTGCTAATAAAAAAAGAAGAAAATTAGCAGAATGTTTATGCTGCTCTTTCTGATATTCTCACATTGACATAATTATTCATTTCCAGGTTTTAACTCTCTAGTCGGAGGCGTCATGGGATTCTCCATCCTGATCAGCGCCGAGGTGTTCAAACACGAACCCAGCGTCTGGTACTCTGGACGGGACCATGGGGGTTCTGATCGGACTGATCATTCTCGCCTACGGAGTCAAGTAAGAGTCCCATTCCATACTCAAATATGAAACTTTAAGGGGCACTATGTACATTTTGAGCCGTTTTATGTGTAAAAACAATGGAACGTTTTTGAAAACGATACCGCTTTCGGCATGTAAACTACGAAAAAGCAAATTCGTATTATGTGTTTAGTCTATACAGTTGTGGTCAGAATTATTGGCACCCCTGGTAAATATGATCAAAGATGGCTGTATAATAAATCTGCATTGTTTATGCGTGTATATTGATTATACAAGCATCTTTTGATCTCAAATTAAATTATAAAAAAAATAAATAAAAAATAAATTATCTTAAAATAAATTAAACTAAAAATTGGGGCGGCCAACGATTATCACGATTAATCGCGATTAATCGTGATTAATCGCATCCAAAATAAAAGTTTTTGTTTACATAATATATGTGCGTGCACTGTGTATAATTATTTTATATATTTAAATACACATACATGCTTGTTATATATTTAAGAATTATTTTCATGTATATAATGTATATAGATTTATATATAATTTATATGATATGTAAATATAAATATTTTATATATAAATAATATTTTTTTCTTAAATATATATGCATGTGTGTGTATTTATATATATGCAAAATAATTATACACAGTGCACTCACATATATTATGTAAACACAAACTTTTCTTTTGGATGCGATTAATCGCGATTAATCGTTTGACAGCCCTACTAAAAATTTCTTTAAAATTTAAATAAAATCAACATTACCTGAAATAAAACATAAAATACTTAAGCTTATTTTATTTCAGCTGGATACCAAGCCAACATTTCACATTTTCGTTTAGTCGAAGTTGAAGTACTAAAACAACTAAAGTAAATAAACGACCACTATAAAAAATGTATTTTTTTAAAATTCAAAATTACTCAACTTTAAAAGTTAAAATGAAACCAGAAACAAAAATAAAGATAAAACGTAATTCAAAATATGAACAAAAACTATAAACCGTAGCATATAATTATACAGCGATGAGATTAATACAAACATTGTGCCGTGTCTGTTCACTGTAGTACAAAGCGCTTTTAGAAACAGTCATTTGATGATGTTCCATTTTCAGGCGTGACTCTGTTAGTCTTTGCGACTGTAAATATGCCGTAGGGTTTAACTAAAGCCTCTGATAGGAACACTAATTATGTAGCATTTTGCGAGTTAAATAGCCAAGGATGCTCCCTAACATAATTTCAAGCAATTATTATAATATCATTAGCCTAGAGACTGTAATTAGCGTTTGACTCATTGTAATGGAAATGAATACGTAACACGCACATACACCAAACATTCGGGGAATTGTGTGCAAAGCTCAACCGTAGCCTCACCTGGAACACTTCCCATTGAAAATCGAACGTGACTTGTTGACAGAACTTTAAGTAAATGTAAGTCCATAAGCTGGGAAATTACACCTGCTGTGTGTCCTATCCCGAAAGCACACAGGGCTCCATTAAGCGAAGGTCATTTGGTTTGAAGAGAGACAGGCTTGTCCTTGAGAGGTTATGAGTTTAGCCGTGTCATTCGCAGCCTATGGGCCAATGAATACACAGAGTTCTGTTTACGGTTTATTCATGTATTTCAATTGCATATACTGTTTCCAATCATTTGTAATAGATGTGCTGCATATTTGTCAGTCATGCATAAGTTAATATTTCTGTAAAAACACTAATAAACTGAATGTGGTTTATATACATAACCCAGTTCATATATTTATCATCAATAAATCCAATTTGTTTCAATCTCATACATCTGAAACTAATTCAATATATTGCTTGTTCCACCTCTAGCCATATTTAAACTGTTTACACTTTTTAAATAAATGTAATTGTTTTCGCAAGGAACCGATTCGAAGCCAAATTTTTAATAAATGCATTTTAAAATATTACTATTTAAATATAATCAAATAGATGCAAAGTGTGTAATAAACTACGGCACATTTTTTTTGTTATTGCTGAAAAAAAATCTTACCAATTTCATTTATGTATGACTGACAAATATGCATCACGTTAAGTTTATTAGTGCGTTTATGTGTAATCCAAATGAATAGAAAATTTGATAGAGAATTCAAAAATATTGATTGATCGATTGATTATTTTTATCTTAAAGATCAAAAAGATTTTAAAGATTTTTTTAAATCTTAAAGATCATGTCTTGAGGCCTAAATATTTAAAAAAATTAAATTCTATATTCTTTATTTTAAATTTTATGTTCTATATATTCTTGAGGCCTAAATATTTTGAATTTTCAAATTCTATTTTCTATTCTATAATTCTATAAAATATCAAATATTTTTCTATAAAATATTCTATTCTTTAATTCTATAATTCTATAAAATATTTAGAATTTCAAATAGAAATAGAATACAAATAGAAATCCTAATAAAATTTCACAATACAAAAGCATGGCATGGTAGAAAATGAAGTATGGATCGCTCTGAACGTGCACAATTTGAAGTTATGTCGGTACAATTTGACTAAAATGTCCAATTAATAAATCGAAAGGGTGTTTAAATTAAATTTTTGTCGATACTAAAAAAAATTAATGTGAATTTTTTGTTATTAAAAAAAATAATTAAAAAAATAAATAAAAAAAATTCACTTGAATTTTTTTGGGGATAAACCAACTTTGTTGAAATTTCGATTTTTTTCGTTGTTAAAACATGCTAATTAATTAAACATGCTTAATATTGCAATATCACACTAATTCCCAGTCCATGACTGACCTTTAAACTTCCTAAGTTTGTTTCTGACATGAAAATGAGTGAACTTGTGCATTTCTTCCTCTTTCTCCATCAGGTTGTTAAAGGACATGGTCCCGCGTGTCAGGCAGACGAGGAATTACGAGCGCTTCGAGTAGGATTCGGAGTCGGGACAACTTAACGCGCATAAACACTCGTGTGGAGAATCTGTGGGAAAACACAACACATACACACATTTTTCCTTGCCTCAGGGCAAACGCAACCACAAACTCCCCATGTAAATATGGATATGAAAGGGAAAACTTACAATTACATGTATAAAATGTGTATTATTAAATTGTTGGAGCGGGGAATGAGCCGCGAGCTGAAACGGGATGACTCAGAATCCAACCAATTGGACATCTGATATTTAAAACCCAGGTTAAATCACATTCAGTTAAACGTCTCTGAAAAGGATTTATGGGTAATCGTTTTTGCCTTGGGGTGAGACTTATTTTAAGTATCTTCAAACAATCAGGTTACAGAGAAAAGTTTTATCAGGTAAACTTAACACAGATTGTCTTTAATTAGTTTAAGTTTATTTTAGCTTGTTGTACTTTAGTAAAACTGTAAGGTTCGTCACATCTGTGAAAATTCAATTAACTTAATAAATTGACAAATTCATTAGTTGTCAACATACAATTTCAAATATTTTTACTTTTACATTTAAACTTAAGATTTCAATACCATTTCGCAATAGAAAAGCCAAACATGATTAAAAAAAGTAGCGTAAGTGATCAAATTGAAGTTATGCCCAAAATAATTTCGCTAAAATGTCAAATTCATAAATTGAAAGAGGTTGTGAAACTACATTTTTGTAGATAATAAAATGGCTCAGAGTATTATCTTCATGAAAACTTCAATTCGTTTCGTTTTACCTTGTTAAAACGTGCCATCTGATTGTCTACATGAACTTGTAATGTATACTATAACTCAACAAACAGGGCATTTTCATATCGAATACTTTAATGTCTATTGTAACATACTTGTCAATGTCAAAACATAATACATGAAGAAACGTTCAATACTTAAAGAGCACTAGTCTACAAATCAACCGCGTTAGAATAAACACGTGGCGTTTTTTAAAATGCTTCATTTGCTAGAATATCGTAATCGTTTTCATCTTTCGCACTCATTGAAACAGTAAAGTTCAGTGCAGTTCAGTTGTTCTAGCTTAATCCAGCCTCGCATTTAGCTTTTGGTGAAACTTGTAATTATTAAATGGCACACAAACACGTTTAACGATACAAAGCCTTAAAACTTGACCCCTCATGATGTGAACTTGTAAGTTCTGAAGTATTACATAGACTGTTTTGCCTTGAGATTTGGCTATTTATATATGTGTATTTGGGACAAGCCAAGTTTCTAAGCATTTTATGTAGCAGTTAGCTAGAGATTAGCAATTAGCAGATGGATGTAACAGTGCCGGTACAGCCAATCACATTATACATGTGCTATACAGTGGCGGTTTGTAGGTGAAAAGCACATTTCTGCTTTAACGTTTGTGCGTTTGGAGAACTGTATGACTTGCGCTGTTTTTTCAGGCGTGTCGTTGAATTTACCGCCCTGTTATTTATTGACATTTGAAATACCTTGAGCCCTTGACAGAGGTACTAGGCACAAGCACACGCCCCAGCAAATGCACAGTTTCTAAAAGCACATTATTGTAGAAGTGTGCCGGGGACTTAAAAATAATGAGTCGAGATTGGGGCCATTATTTGGTTAAAGACTGAATTCACACCACTCGGAACAAACGCAGGCAAAAGCCGATGCTAATCCACGCCCGGGGCGTCGGTGGAACCCGAATGTCATGTGATACATGAATGTATATACAACTATGTTGCTGTGGAGTACACATGTATATTTACACAGAAATGTCTGTTGTCACAGAAAAAAGTTTATTTGAAAAATAAAGATATATCCTACTGATTCCTCAATCAATGAAAAACAAATGGTCAGTGTATTTATTTTTTTGAATGTCTTTAAATCTTTCATCACCCCCCCCCGCAAAAAAAAACATATACTTATTAACAGTTTACAAATTAGTCTGATGTGTGAATGCATTTCAGCTTAAAACAAAATAAAAGCAACTATTAACAGCAAAGTAAACCAGAACAATTGTAAAAAAAAAAAAAATTAAATAAAAATTGGTTACATGAATAATTTGGGTTTTATTCCAATTTTTTTTATTAACATTAACGCAGGTAAGAATTACTGGCCACGATTTTTATTAAACTACTCTAATATCTTAAAACGTTTGAGACGGTCATTAATATGAAGACTATAGCTACAGCTAAGCTGTACAAACACTTTTGAAACGGTGGCATCCTTCATACTGTAAATCGACTTTAGTCAACGAGATATATTTGTGTGATTTTCCGTGTCAACCACCACCAAACGTTTGGCAAAACTATTTTACGCGAAATGCCGACTCTACTTCAGCTATTCAACTACTATTTCGGCTTTTAGCTAGCTAGCATTCCGCCTTCAACGCTTTTTATTTGATAAAGGAAAACGAACCAGACAGTTCTAGTAACCATCAGAAGGCACATCATGTAACGAGAGGAGACAGACCATCGTTCTTGGCTGAAGACCATCGTTTTACGTACAAACGTGTAGATTTCGACAAAGAGCAGAAACGCAAACATAAATCTATCGTATAAGTTAAAGTGGAAAACTAGAAGAGACCCATCTATATTTACAAATGTGCAAATGTTTACAGAAATCATACATTGGATAAAAACATCAAATGAGGTTTTTGCTGGCTTTTGCAATTAAACTTTATTCGCAATGTTTGTCCAGAGTATCAACAATAAAGGGAATTCTGATATGCGTTGCTGTACTATTTTCATATGACGTTAAGTAAAATTAGCTTTACGTTTTATAGTTTTCATTGATTTTGAAAATCTCAAATCTAAGTTAATAGAAAAAACGTAACTTTTGCAACAGACCGTACTCTGGACAAGCATATGCGCTTACATTTAAATTAGTCTGATAAATAATATTTCCCTCTATAAAGAATTTTCTCTTCTATAAATAGTCACATAAAAATCAACAGGCAGAGATAAAGATCTGTATACAAAATAAATAAAAAAAACAACAGTTTTACAGTGTGTTGTAATATCTGGTGTCAAATCTTCGCTATAGTGCATTTTTCATTCCAAAAACACAAGTAATCATTTTGATGTTTTCCCCCTATAATAGGCAGGCAAAATCAAGAATATAGACATTTTTAAATAAAAAACTAAACAAATAAAAACAAAGGCGGCCAATCTGTTTTTAACACAAAAAAGAAAAAAAGTATTCTATCTACGTAATGTACACTGCTTTTATACAGATATATATATATATTTGTTTTTTTTATACAAATAAAGATAAAATTTGACAGAAATATCTGGGTATTTACTTTATGCACATATATTTGGGTAAACTGAGCCACTTTTTGGCATGCAACAAAGTGACTCAATTTATTTAAACTCAATCTACTAGCTTCATTAAAGGCACACTATGTAATATTTCGCCACTAGAGGTCGTTTATTCAAAACGAAGGCGTAGCTTGATGACGCCACGGTTTGGCGGAATCATGGGCGTTGTTGTCTTCTAGTGGAGAATATGACGAGACTCGATATTAAGCATGGTAAATATGGTAAATCATTGTAAATCAAGAAAACGAGATTCAAACAATAAGATGAACTGTGTTGGTTTTCTTTCGATGAATGTATCCAAACAGTTGCCCACTTGTCTAAAAATACAACGTATTAGATTGTCTTTGGTGTTTCCATGGTTTCTACAAAATAAAACGGGAAATCGAGGGCAACGATGTCATTGATAGGCAATGCACGGACACGTAACATTGCTCTTGCGTTTTTTGGATATTTTCATCCCAAAAAAAAATTACATAGTGCGCCTTTAACGGTTAGTTTGGTCAATCGGTTTTAGGACTAATTTATACTGGCTGGTTTGAGATGTGTGTGTTAAGTGTTTCACTAAAATATCTTACCTGGCAGTTCTCTGGTGCAGTACTGCGATATTTACCATGGATAGTGACCAACACTGAAAACTCCCAGTGTTAGCATGTGCTGTTAAAAGTTGTCGTTTGCGTCACAGCAAATAAACTACCATGCAGGATATAGCGGTACGTTTCAGCGGCTGTTATTTACACGTGAACGCATTTCACAGAGCCGGTAAGCGGAGTGTCTGTTACAGTGTTAAACTGGGGAAGTTTCTTCACGAAGTCCGCCTTCCCATGACTTTAAAACAACAACCGTACTCGCACACACAAACACACGCGCACACACACACTGCAAGTGTCAGTCTTCAAAAGGTTGAAGTTCAGTCAGAGTCTTGGAAATGTGATCCTATGATGAAAGTCTGTTTTTTTTTCAGAGAGAGAAGAGAGAAAAACAGAACGTAAAAGAAAAACAGCAGAACGATAAACTGGGGTAACAAGTGTCAGTTCAGTGTTTCCTCCATGCCTGCAGGTGGCAGTGTAGAGTTCTAATTCCCTGCACTCTGCTTCAAGTATGTCAGGCAGAAACTTGTTCAAGTTCAGCGCCAAAAAAAAAGGGTTTCTTTTTCTCCATCCGTCAGTATTTCGGAAAGATTGTTTTCTCTTTGCCGAGAGCTGCCTCACTCCAGCGTTTCACTTCCAGACGTCTCCGTTCGCTCGTGTATGGGAATAAAACAAGAGTTGAATTACTCAGAATTCTTTAATCGCATCACCGCACATTGAACACTGGCACTGTCCGCGCATTACACTATGTAACAGTCCGGTCCTATCCAGTAGGGCAGGTTACGAACACTGCCTGGTTGGTCGTATGGGTTTGCCAAAGTGTGTGTGTGTGTGTTATAAGCAGTCCTTACACAGCGCCACCTGGCCTTTCATGTAGTCTCTGCAGGGACAGATGCGCGTGAGGGACTGATGAGCCCCGGCGCAGCTGAACAGCAGCAAGTCGGACTGGAACACGCAATGTCGCGCTGATTCACTGTAGGCGGGGACTACGATATCACTGGCGGACTCCACCGTCTTACACTCAACACCATACCTGTCAGCAAGAAATGGAGAGAGAGCACTTTAGAAGATTTGAAATGCCAATAAGTGCAGTGCCATGGTTTTTAGACATGCAGCAAGATTATTTCAAGTTTTTTAGTTTTTTTTGACATTGTATGCAGAAATACCATGTTTTTATGCAGCCATAGTAATAACATAGTGCTATTTGAAGGTCTTACAGAACCATGATATTATCATGTTTTTAATTCATGCGAAATAAATTAAAATGTAATAAAAATATGCATATACTAAATAATATTTATAATTAAATATGCAAGTATTTATAATTTAAATATACAAAATATATTTATTAATGTACTAAAAGCATTAAAATACATTTTTAAATATAGAAAATATTCATGGAAAATGAAGGAAATCAAAGCAAATATGCATCTAATAATAATTATATTATATATAATTAATTATATATATATATATATAATTAATAAATTATATACAGTATATATATATATATATATACACACACGCATTAGGCTGCAACAAACGATTATTTTAATAATCGATCAATATAACGATTATTAGAACGATTAATCGACTAATCATCGATTATTTTGAAGATATTTGGAAGAATGTTTTAATCAAACACATCTCAATCCCCATTGACTACCATAGTAGGAAAAAATACATTCCATGGTAGTCAAAGGGGATTTAGATCTGTTTGATTAAAACATTCTTCCAAATATCTTCCTTTGTGTTCAGCAGAACAAATAAACACATAGAGGTTGTTTGGAACAACATGAGGGTGAGTAAATACTGACAGAATTTTCATTTTTGGGTGAACTAACCCTTTTAAGTTTGGAATGATTATTCAGCTTTTTCAATTAGTTAAAACATTGAGTTATACATATTCTTACTATAATATAAAAAAAGAAAATCAGTTCAGCTTTTGAAATAGTGGTTTTAATGAACTTGGAGCCATCTAAACAGGTCATTCTCTTTAAGTTTAACTCAAATCACACACAAATGCTCTCTAAGCATTGTTTAATAAGCCCACTGCTTTTCATAGAACTGAAACAGAAAAAGGGTCATTACTTCAGGACACAAAAAGGGTAAAATATTAATCTGCAAACCATTATTAAAGATATAAAATTAGTTTTTTACATGAGAATTGAGCTGACAGAGGTGTTCTCATTCACCTTTTAATTTACAGAATGAAAAAGAAAACGTAACTGCCATGATATTATTCCTAACATCTCCTTTTGTAAGTCTTCATGATTATGGAACAAAATACAGGTGAGTGATACGACTGTAATACCTAATAGTGTTACAATAATAAAAACAGCCCTGACTCCTAAGCTCAATTAAGCTTTATTCTATGCAAAATAAATCATCATATTATTGTAATTATATTATTATTGATGATATTATTACTATTAGTAGTATTGCATGATCTAATAAAGATATTTACCACTAGTTTAGTTAGCTCCAGCTGGAGAACACTCGATTCACCGGCTCCTCTGTCAGGGATGTTTCCTCTATTACCCCTCCAACATGCATGTTGTGCTCCGGTGGAAAGCAAGTTCTGCCTTGCATGTATTGCACATGACAGCATTGTTGGTTTTAAGTTTTGTAAAACTTTGCCAAACCTTGCTAGTTCGGATTCGTTTGCACTCCGTCATAATTCGCGCTGTTTTTTTTCTTTTACCGCACTTGCATTTATAAAGGGCTGCATTTACACTCTAGCGCCAAAGCGCCGTAGCGGTCAAATCGCGATATTGCACGTCCTTACTTTAGGTCACGTGAGATCAAACGACTACTCGACAACAAAGATATTTGTCGACAATTTTTTTTTTTTTATCGACTAATCGTTGCAGCCCTAATACACATACACACACAGTATATATATATATATATATATATATATATATATATATATATATATATATATATATATATATATATACACAGATATATATATATAATATAAATACAGTATATATATATATATATATATATATATATATATAATATACACATATATATATATATATATACGCATACATTATATATGTATATATATATATATGCATGTATATATATATATATGTATGTATGTATATATATATATATATATATATATATCAAATACACATCTCATTGAATACATAATATTAATAATTAAATATAAAAATACGTAACATTAAAAATGCATATGATTTAATAAAAAATGTAATCACAATTATGAAAAATAAAGGCAAACTAAATTAAAATAACCATCTAATAAATATTATTTATATTTAAAATTAAAATATATATTTTTTTAATGTGTTATAAAATATATATATATATATAACAAAATTAATATATATATATATATATATATGTGTGTGTGTGTGATTGTGTATATGTATGTGTGTATATTTGTAAATATAAATATATACATTCTTATGATATATACATTTAAATACATTTCCATTATAAAAGAATAAATAAAAATACAATTCTGTGCAATAAAACAAATATAATCATGCACATTATTTTAAAAATAAAATAAATAAATAAACTAATATGCACAGGATTAAATCATATAAAATTATTTTCAGGAATTTAATTAATATAATGACACCCAGGTTGTTTAGAAAACGAGTCGGGAGCAAATAAACGGATTCTGAATTGTGATTGCAAAGCAGACGGTTGATAAAAGCCCTGTGAAATGCAACACTGCCCTCTGCTGTCTGGATGAAGAACTGCGTGTGTGTGTGTGTGTACCTGGCCAGATCCTTGTCTTTATTGAGATGCTGGAAGAAGGAGGGCTCACAGATCAGCTGCTCTTCCTGACACATCTGCTTGCAGGATTTCCCAGCCGGAGCCAGCCTTACCTGCAGGGAGCTCAGAGGAGGCCACATCACCTGACCGTGACAGAAGTCCTGCACACAGACCGGTCTGGAGCGAGCATTCCAATGTCAACGTGTGTGTTTTCACAGATAACGCATCTCTTAAGATTCAGTCACAGGTTTACCTGGTTCTCGATGAAAGCGTTGACGCGCTGTAACATCCCCTCGCAGGTGAACTCGTACGGCAGGTACGGCTCGATCTGAGGACGAACATCAGAAGTGACTCACGTGTAATGTGTTGGCCCTCAGAAGACAGCTAAATATGACATTTCTAATCTCCTGAACAGTAGAAATGATTAATAAATCAAGTCAATTGTGCTTTAATACTACGTAGTGTCCTAATATAGGGAGCGGAGTGTGTAGACTTTTGTAACCTGGCCATAGTGAAGTTAAATTTGCTGAAAAATGTCGACGAAATTGACAGAAACTCCTTTAAAGGGTGACCTCAGAGAGGAAATGGCTCATGAATGAAGTAAATATTATAGACATTATATTTATATGCATTATATTTATAATAAACATCTTTTTTTTGATCCATGTGGATGTACCTTCTGACTGAGGATTGCTTTAATGGCGTTCTCCACCTCTGCAGGATCATCTATGTTGACGGTCCAGACGTGCGGCCGCCCGATGTACACCTCGGCATAGGGGTGCTGGGAGGTCAGCTGGGGTCAAAGGTCAAGCGGACGTCAAACACGACTGATGGCCAACAGCAAAAACTCAATAAACTAATGATAACCGGAAGAAGAATGACGTACCTCTCGGAGCGTGGGTTTGCCCTTGAAGAAATCTGTGTTTTTGCTGCTTTTAGACGGTGTCAAACCTTGGGTTCAGGAAAGCGCAGCCATTGGCTATGGCCTCCAGAGGGGCGGGGCCTTCGTAAGGAAAGGAAAGCCCGACAAAAAGCTGGAGAAGAAACAGAAGTCTAGTCATTTAAAATAGTGTTATATTACATAATAAATATTACATCAATTAAAGAAACAGAGAATACACTTTGATTTCTAAGGACTGAAACGTGTTATGTGGTGTTTAATGTCAAAATACAATTTAATATTCTTATTTTTATATTAAAAATAACTTCTGAGGACTGAAAGATGTAAATAATGAGATGTTTAACACGTAAATTCAAGTCTATATTAAATTATCATATTACTAATATAAAATTATGAAAATATTACCAATAATAAGAATATATATATATATATATATATATATAATTAAAACAATAATTATAATAAATGTTATACTTAAAATGACTAATTACTATTAATAAATATAAAATTATCATTTAAATCACAATTATCAAAAACAATAAGCCCACACTTATATTAAATTACCATTATTATTATTATTATTATAATCATATTAATATACAATTTAATCAATAAAGTAAAATATCGTAATACTATATCAGTATATTTATATATAATACAATATCAAATCTATATATTTATTAATATTATTAGATTAATATTATTTATAATGTAAAAAACATATACATATTTTTTTCTTTGATACTGATATAATATAATTGTTAAAATATTAATATACCATTAATTATAATCTATCAGTACATTTATATATAATACAATATCAAATCAATATATTTATTATTATTATTAGATTAATATTTTAAATATTTAAATATTTTGATATTTGATACTGATATAATATAATTGTTAACAGATTAATATACCATTAATTATAATCTATCAGTATATTTATATATAATACAATATCAAATCAATATATTTATTATTATTATTAGATTGATATTATTTATAATGTAAAAAATATATAAATATTTTGATATTTGATACTGATATAATTGTTAGTAGATTAATATACCATTAATTATAATGTAAAAAATATATATATGTATAAATATATTGATATTGTAATTATAATTAAAAAAAGAATTCACTTCCATTTCTGAGGACTGAAACATGATGTTGAATGTAAACGCAGTCCTATATTATATTATATATATATATAAATATATAAATATATATTCATATATATATATATATATATATTCATATATATATATATATATATATATATATATATATATATATATATTCATATATATATATATATATATATATATTCATATATATATATATATATTCATATATATATATATATATATATATATATATATATATATATATATATATATATATATATATATATATATATATATAAATATATATATATATATATATATAATATATATATATATATATATATATATATATATATATATGAATATATATTTATTATAATGAATAATACATTTTAATTAATATATATATATATATATATATATATATATATATATATATATATATATATATATATATATTCAATTAAAATGTATTATTCATTCTGTAAAAACAAAATATGAATATATTGATATTGCATTCTGTGCATAAATAAATAAATGATATTTAGCATGTGCAATGTGTTTCTGTTTTTATTTAACATTCATGTCTACATGAACATTCATTTTGATACCTAAATTTAATAGTTTTGTTTCTTCATAAGCACAAGCATGAGCAATAATAATAGCGATGCTAGAAAATAACACACCACTAACACACATTTACACACTCCTGAAGGTATTTGGGGAGAAATTCAAGCCTGAACGAATGAAAGCTGTTCGGGTTTCTCATGAATCAGGCCTGATTTCCATCTCAGCATGAGCAGATCCGCTTTTAGACGGAGAGATGTGTTTGTAGATACTTGAGAGGGAATTCTGGGACTTCTGAGACACTCATCAAACGAACGATGGAAACTTGACAGTTGATTTCCCAGAGCCAATGAGGGCAAAGCAAATCTACCAGCAATAAACTCTGTTTGAACATTGAGGACTGCAGCGATCGCTGTGTAACGGATCATAAGCTCAAAACGTCAGCTCTAATAAAGGTCAACAGTGAGAACAGGTGGAATCTGAATCTCTGAATAATAGTGTTGTGTTCAGATTGATGACTTAAGCAAATGTTTCCATGCGGTGCGGCCCATCTAGACTTGAACAATAGTGTGTGTGTGTGTGTGTGTGTGTGTGTAGAAGTGTGGCGCTTCACCGGACACACAATGGTGGATCTGTGCTGTGGCCGACAGAAGAACACACGCTTCACACGCTCGCGTTGGCCAATCAAATTAACCCCTGATGCACCATTCATCATGCATTTCATGTTAGTTTAACCTCATTTACTTCATAAAACGGCTGGAAATATTTCTAAAATAATTTATACAATTACTTATACAATTACTTACTAATTTATACAATTTACTTAAACCAAAACAGCATTTTGTATAGCTTTTAATATTAATAAAACACTAATTCTAACAAATATTATTTACTTTTTATAATACAATTTTATTTGAAATATTTATTTGTAGTATAAAATTGCATACATGTATATATGATAATTTAAAATATCAAATAAAAATGATCATCAATACTAATAAGAATATTATAGGCCTAATATATATGTATAATAGGTTTGTAAATATTTATAAAAACTAATAACAACGTAATTTATAATAATTATACGTATTGGAATATTACTAACTAGTTTATTATTAAAGTGATATTATTTAATTGTTATCTAATCAAAATGATCAATAATAATAATAATAACAACAACATTAATAAATAGAAAATATTTAAAATATGAAGTTCAATATTAATATTAATAAAAACACTAATTCTACAAATATAAAAACTAATTATGAGAAATACGGTTAGTCTTTAGTATTCATTATTATCTCCATTTGAAAAAAAAGAACATTAATTATATACTAATATAATGTAAAATAATAATATATAATATTACTATTAAAATTATAAATAATAATAACAAAATAACTAAAATGAATAAAAAAAATTATAAAATATATAGTTTACAATTACTATTAATATCATCAGAACACTAATTATCCACACTACTATTTTTTATAATTACAAAACAAAACGCACAAAAACGAATATTTTATATTTATTTAAATGTATTATAAGTTACTAACTAGTATTTTATTTTTAAATAGCTATTTAAAAATCGTATTGATAATAATAATAATAGTAAAGTACCAATAATAATAAAAAGTAACATTAAATATGTTAAATATAATAAATGTGTAATATTAAAACATTAATTATGGATATATATATATATATATATATATATATATATATATATATATATATATATATATATATATATATATATATATATATGCATTACAAAATACTAATCACATATTTTATAAAATAGTTATATAATCAAAATAACAATTATGATATAATATTAACAATATACCATTGTTATTTATAATTTTGGTTATATACACTGATAAAAATATTATTATGTATAAAAAGGTATTAAAGATTTCTTTTGTTG
>JAQIUQ010007411.1:0-2500 GCA_030378365.1 Hybognathus amarus | reverse complement strand
TGTGTTCAACACATGAAACTCATAACACCATTTAAGATGATACAAGACCGTCAAGCTGTACTTTATCCCTTGCATGTTAAATATCAAGTAACTCTGAGAGCGATCCGGCTGATAGGTCCTTAAAAATCTGCCAAGCAATCACATCATTACCGCAAGGCACAAGCTGATTGGCTGATTGTGACAAATATACCGCTCACTGTTAGTTAACGCTTTGATTAACAGTGTTAGCATTTTTTCTCCTTACGAAACAAGATCTAGCGCTGAACATCGGGACTGTAGTGCCTGAGGGAAGATGTTCAGATTAATCGTGTGCGAGAAGATCCATGTGGGTGTTCGCGATGCCAAACAAGGAGTTGTTACCATGACAACGGTAGTCCAAGAGGTCGCCAGGGTAACGAGGCTGGCAGAGAAACACCTGAATGCCATCTGCTCCAAAAATTCAATCCTGAGATTAAGATTTCTTATTCACACACACACACACACCTCAAATGCAAGGCTTAAAGTGAGTGCCTGTGGGAGCAGTTGTGGTGTGTTGTCAAGGTTACCCGTCTATTCCATTGAGAGTACAGGATGAAATTCCAGAAACCCAGCGGCCCATAATGCAATTTGCACAATTTTGCAGAACCCATAAACGCGTTTCAAATGGGATCCGGGCCTCTTGTCTCTTCCTCAGCTTTAGTTACTGTAAATACACAGCGCACATACACTTATACAGAAAACTGAAAGAAGGAAGGTTTGTGATTTAATTGCAAAAGACAAATATTTTCGACAACACACACACACCCCTTCACAACAGTGTTTTAAAACATGACGCAGCAACAACACGCAGAAACGCTGAGGAGATATATTACACAGTTTGCAGGCGGCGTCATGATGTTGTTACTAATTCCCAGGAATGCGGGGAGTTTGTGTGTGTGAGAGTTTATTAAGTCCAGGAAAAACAAAACAAAACCTCAGCATATACACACACACACAGTTATTCTCATCACTGCAGAGGCTTAAATTCAATAGACATCTTCTCATCCTGATGAGTTTTAAACACTAGTGTGCTTAGTTTGAGTGTGGATTAGTTTCTGAAGGCCAAAGCTTTATTCTTATATAAAAATTACAGGATAAAAATGAAATCATCTCAGGGAAAAGTAAGTGTGTAGTGTCTAAAATTAACTAAGAATGCCGTTCTCAAGTGGTCTTGACGAGACACATTTTTTGGTTACTCATGTCATCGCAAAGTTGCTAAATAATTAAAACGGATATATCATATCAATATGTAAATATGTTATGTCTTATAAATAGTTACACATATACATATATGCATTAATTATAATAAATTATATATGGATTTATAATACACATACATATATTTATTAAACACTTCTAACCTATAAAATAAGATAAAAATTAAGTATAATATACACTACCGGTCAAAGGTTTAGGGTCGGATAAGATTTGTTATGTTTTTAAAAGAAGTCTCTTCTGCTCACCAAGGCTGCAATTATTTTGATAAAAAATACACAAAAAACACAGTAATATTGTGAAATATTATGACAATTTAAAATGACTTTTTTATGTTAATATATATTTAAAATGTAATTTATTCCTCTGAATTTTCAGCATCATTACTCCAGTCTTCAGTGTCACATGATCCTTCACAAATCACTCTAATATGATGATTTTATGCTCCATAAACATGTATGATTATTATCCATGTTGAAAACAGTTTTTTACATTTTTATTTCAGGATTCTTTGATGAATAGAAAGTTTCAAAGAACAGCATTTATTTAATTAGAATCTTTTCTAACATTATAAATGTCTTTACTGTAACTTTTGATCAATGTAACTCATCCTTGATGAATAGAAGTATTGATTTCTTATTTATTTCCCCCCAAAAATAAAATACAAATTCTTACTGACCCCAAACTTTTTTAAAGGGTAGTGTTTAATGTAACAAAAGCTTTCCATTTCAGATAAAAGCTGTTCTTTTGAACTTTCTATTCATCAAAGAATCCTGAAATAAAAATGTAAAAAACTGTTTTCAACATGGATAATAATCATACATGTTTTTGGAGCATAAAATCATCATATTAGAGTGATTTGTGAAGGATCATGTGACACTGAAGACTGGAGTAATGATGCTGAAAATTCAGCTTTTTTCAGAGGAATAAATTACATTTTAATATATATTAACATAAAAAAGTCATTTTAGATCTCATAATATTTCACAATATTACTGTGTTTTTTGTGTATTTTTTATCAAAAAAATTGCAGCTTTGGTGAGCAGAAGAGACTTCTTTAAAAACATAAAAAATCTTACAGATTTTAAAACTTTTGACCGAGTAGTGCATATATATATATACACACAGACTGACTTCAAAATTGAATTGCTCATATGTGAATGCATGAAACACATTCATATTTATATCCATATTTTTGTCTATTCCTTCGTAATAGCCAGTGGCTCCTTGCGTTTCTGAAAGGTCTCTTGAAAACAAGCCGGCAGAA
>JAQIUQ010007410.1:165000-210129 GCA_030378365.1 Hybognathus amarus | reverse complement strand
AGATGGTGCTGTTGTGAATATAATTCACCAACTGTCAAAATTTACTTGCATGTCGTTCTAAACTCGTATGACTGGTACAAAAATAGAGATGTTTTTAAATGCATCCAAATTGCACTTTTCTCATTTAAAAAGCACTGAAAAAATAAATAAATAAAGAGAGTCTAGCACTGATAAAGATTTTTGAATAGTTAAGATTTATTACTGTTTTGAAAGGCTGCATTTATTTGATCAAAAATGTAAAAAAAATAATTGTTTAATATAATTTTCAAAGGAGTTGCATGCAAGAAATGTATTTAAATGAATCATAAATTTTACCTGATATGTCACTAGACATTAAGAAATCATGTTCATTTCAAATACTTATATCACTGACAACAGTAGTCCGACCAGGATATTGTCATTTAAAAGGTGAAGTCGCCGCCCTTGACTGATGTTGATGTTTGATTTTGTTCTGTGCGTCACCCTCCACCAATCTACCAATCACGGAGTCAGTAGTGTTGCGGCATTCGGGTTGCCAGCTCTTCTCTAGTTACCACAGCTGCAGATACAAACGTGTCAGAATCGGAAAAAAAAAGATTCTAACGTTCCGAAACCCCCAAAAAACTCAATATGAATCCGAAATACTTTGTTACAATGTCCGAAAATAAATAATTAACAGAAAAAAAACTCAATGTAGGACTCGTCACTTGCAATTGGAAGCTCTATTTCTGCTGGAACCTGCAGTATATCTGGCAACCTTGAGTCAAGGGGGAAGGCGGGATACACCCTATATTGAAAGTGATTGCAGTACCAGTTTTGGCCACAATCTTGCATTAGGCTTGCTACGGTAGTCGGGTGTTACCGGTGTTCAGTCGCGAGACATCGAGTTTCATGACATGCCCAACGCGGTTGGCATGTGAAAAATAATAATTTTAAAGCCTTAAAAATATTTAACGCAATTACACATAGTCGTTAAATCCTGCCTATTAACACACACACGACCCACAGAAAAGACACGCGTCGGTATCGAGTTCTCTTCTCGGCTTGAATAAACCATAATTCACAAATTATGCCAAAATGTTCATAAGAGCAGTCTTAAGCGAACGGAGAGATTTGTGAGAAAGGGTTTAGTGGGAGGTGTTTAGTGACAGTACAGGACTGAGCAGGTAATGTTGAACATAAAACAGTCTCAACGTTCAAGTTTAGTCAGACAAAGAAAATCAAACAAATAAATAGGCCTACCGTTAATCTACTAACTCTCTGACTGCTTCTGTCGGACAAAAAATGGGTGGATTTTGATTGGTCAGATCACATGTCTGTCAATCAAAAGTTAGTTTCGTTTTCAAACTAGCGCATATTCAGGACACAATAACAAAACAGTTCTTCCCGCATGTACCGCACTGTTATGTATGCCCGTGAAACATGCCGCATTTTACGTTTGCCTTTAAATTAGCGATTTAAAAGCCCCTGCCGGTGATATGGTATTACCGGTGTTTAGGGTTGGGTATCGAGAATTGAGTATTGATTGGAACTGGGACTAACTTTTCGGTTTTCCCGGAATCGTTCAAAAAGTTAAAATTTCGATTCCTAGTTTCTATGTATCACAGTCCGTCCGACCGGAAGAAGAAACCGCTGAACAACACCGATGAAGAAGAAGAGTCGAACATCTGGAGTAGGTTGTCGTGACGAACCCAAAGTGTGGGCTTCACTTTTTTCGAAAAATACGCGAAAAAATCTCGGCAGAATGCAAAGATATTGCTGACAAAGGAAATATTTCCTTCAGAAAGACTGTTGGTTGGCAAGGTTAGCTAAACTTTTTTGACCCTGCCTCTTAAAAGAATCGGAATTGAGAATCGGAAGGAACCGGGAATCGAAACAAGGAAACGGAATCGGAATTGCAGTATTCTACGTATTCCAACTTTTTATTCATCAAAGAATCCTGAAATAAAAATGTAAAAAACTGTTTTCAACATGGATAATAATCATACATGTTTTTGGAGCATAAAATCATCATATTAGAGTGATTTGTGAAGGATCATGTGACACTGAAGACTGGAGTAATGATGCCTAAAATTCAACTTTTTTTCAGAGGAATAAATGACATTTTAATATATATTAACATAAAAAAGTCATTTTAAATTGTCATAATATTTCACAATATTACTGTGTTTTTTGTGTATTTTTTATCAAAAAATTGCAGCCTTGGTGAGCAGAAGAGACTTCTTTTAAAAACATAAAAAATCTTACCGATCTTAAACTTTTGACCGGTAGTGTATAGATATAGGCTAGTTTAAATTGTTTTACTTTATTTTTCAGTTATTCTGGCAACTACACACTGTGTACGGTTCTGTAAACCCGAATAAGTTCGCAAAACTCGAAAGCAATATTTGAAAGTATCACTCAACTTGACTTCAAATATTTGAGTAAGCTAATTCACTAATTAACTTAAAATTACCATGTAATCTCAAATTTAAGGATTAGTTCACTAACATTTACTCACCCTCAAGTTGATTTAGAATGTATTTATTCTGCTATTGAACACAAAGAAGATATATTGACGAATGTGGGTATCAAACAGCCGATATACCATTGTGACTTTACATAGTATTTAATTTTTTCCTACAATGGAAGTCAATGGGGTACTGGTTATTTGACATTATTCAAAATATTTACCTTAGAAAATAGAACAAAGTAAAATAAGTTGTGCATGCAGTTTGATGTTGACTTATATATCGAAGCATGTACTCATCGAAATACTGCTTAGCAGATCATATTGCAATTCATTGTGAGTTGACTGTGTTCATGAAAGTAGTCCTCCAAAGAGTAATGATATGATCAATAACGGACTGGCATTGACCTGATCATCTTACTTTCCCAGTCTGTCTATGAAGTCAAGCTGTGTGTGTGTTCTGGCTTACTGTTACACTCATTTACATCATTGTCTGATATTAGCAACTCTGTGTCCTCCCTGAAGTGCTGTCTGTCTCCTCTATTATGCTGTTCATTATCATAATGGTTTCTCTTTTCAGAAAAACAACTCGCCGTTAACTTGTAAAACCGCAAGTTTGTTGGATTGTGCCGTTAAATGGTGATCAGACCATTATGTTAATCAGTTTGGGTTCTGCTGAATGGTTATTTTGGATGTAAAGACTTGTGTCGTGAGGCTTGTGATACCCGATTGGTTGTGCCAATTCAGCTTAATCTATTTGCCAGACAGGCGATAACATTTTCTAAATTTTTCTAGACATATTGACAGAGGGCTCCAGCAATATCTGTGAGTGACCAAGAACATCCTAGAAATGACCCAGAACTCCTTGGCCATTCCCAAACTCGCATCTAATCTGAATGACTAGACAACTGCTGCAATCATCAGTGCATCCGGGTACCAACAAGTAGCTAATAAAGTAACTTTTTTGATATATATATATATATATATATATATATATATATATATATATATATACACATGTGTATCTATATGCCTATATACATGTATGTATATGTATATTCACAGTGGTCGGCCTTTTCCTAATGAGAAATCCAGATTATATCATAAACGTATTGGGAACGTGTTTTTAGTACTAGATGACTATTTTTTTTCTCTCCAGTGATGTGCAAACTAAGTGCCAAAACAGGCCTTTCCCTTATTTACCGTCTGCATCAGCCTCAGCGTGTGCCTTGGGGAATATAATCATAATAACGATGATGTGTTCAGCCTGATAGGATATTTGGGGTTAGGATAGGATAATATTTTTGAAAGAAGTTTCTTATGCTCACCAAGGCTGCATTTATTTGATCGAAATGATATTTTGAAGTATTATTATAGTTTTTAAAATGTAATTTATTTCAGTGATGTTGTGATTTCGTTGAAGAATAGACTGTTCAAAAGAACAGCATTTATTTGAAACAGAAATTGTAACTTTATAAATATCATTACAGTCACTTTTGATCAATTTAATGCATCCTTGCTGGATACAAGTATTCATTTCTTTAAAAAACTCCCAATACTTTTGAACACGGAAACTGTCTAGATAAGATTTCTGAAGCGTTTAGTAACAGTAGCCTTCTGTTGCTCAGTCGATATCTCTAAACATCTAAATATAAACATTTGCACAGTAAACATGATCCCTCCCTTGTATGATAATGACATGTGATTTTTCTGTGGGGATGTTTTTCCTCTTTCAGTTGTGGAGTATCCTGTGAGATAGGGTTCAAGTTTCTGAACTAAGGAAGCTGTGGGATGCAGCATTTTTTACTGAAAATGTTCAAAGAAATGTGACCTTGTTCTGATTAATCTTCTACCGCCAATGGTCTATCAGTAGTGCTGATCTTCACTAGCCCGTATTTGCATTCACATATTTGGATGCAACTTTTAGGGTATTGCATTTTAAATGGATGGAAATGGCAAGATGCGGATGACATTTCTAAAATGCGCTTAATTTACACACATGTAAAAATTGCTGTTTTTTTAACCCAACTTTGGATCAAATATAGACAAACCCAGCCATTGGGTTACATTTTTGAAATTGACATCTTTTAACCCAACATTTGGGTTTGTCCATATTTGACCCAAAGTTTGGTTAGAAATAACCCAGTGTTTTAGAGTGTAGTAAAAGTTTCCATGGAAGTTTCTATTTTCTTCTCTTGAACACAGAATTTATACATTTCCTTAACAACCTTTTCAATATTTCTTGCATTCAAGCTTTCTTTTCATGTAATTGCTGGAATCCGAACCCTTGGCGTTTCTAGCAACATTGTCTATTCGAAAATTCGAAATTACATTTTTTAACCCAACATTTGCATTTGTCCACATTTTACCCAAATTTGGGTTCAAACAACCCAGCATTGTTTAGAGTGCAGGAATTTAGCTGTGTGCTAGATTTTTCTAAATGACTTACATCTGCTATTTTGACGCATTTATCGAGTTCATACCTAAAAAATGCAAAGATAAACTGATTCCATGACCATCTGTAAGAGTTGTTGTTCCTGTCGAGCATCTGACTCAACTGTGTTGCTCATGATCATGTTGAGTTGGAGTCTGGATTTAGTGTGGGTCTAGACACAACAGTGACAGTCCACAGTATAAAATACCACCACTGTCTGCCCTGTCCAAGGCTCTCATGAGGGGGTTACATGCTTTCAGTTGTCACATTTCCATGAATCTGCCTCTTTACCGTCACATTTAGCATGGGATCTGCTTACCATTTAGTCACACAGCCTTATGGAGGAGTTCCTACTGTTTTCTCTCGAGTCACTGTGTGGTCATTCTGCTATCAATACAAGGGCTTTTTTGTTGCTTTTGGCAGGATTTGTTGTTAAACTTGACCCTGTTATGCCCGTCATTTCCTGAAGCAAGACTGCTAGGAAAACCGTAGGGTGTGTGTCTCCTCGGGCCCCCCTGAAGAACCCACCGTTACTTTTAAAAGCAGTATGGGGCGTAATTTTCAGCTCGCTATATGAGCCAAACTAAATGAGCCCACACAAGCAGAGCGAGTCTTGCTTATTGTTCCTCGACTCAGTTGAACTGATTAAAGTCGTGGCTGCTGTTAATTTCAGCACAATCTCGTTCCCCAGCGTATCCTCTGCAAGATGAAACGCGGGGACCCTCGGGTGCGGCTGGCAGATCTTATTCCCTTTGGGAAAAAGAGAAATTTTTAGAATGACTTTCATTTGCTTGGGCTTCAAACAGCATGACTCTGAACAGAGAGGAGACTAGAGCGCTGCTGGTGTCCCTTGTATCCTCTGGTGCTCTTGGAAGGGTTGAAAATTCATAAAAATTGGAAAGAAATCCAAGTCCAGGCACTCAGGGTTACAAAAGTGAAAAAAAAAAGCCTTATTTAAATGATAGAGGGCTAAACCATTAAAAAACACCAACGCGTATCGGCCCACTGGCCTTCATCAGGGTGTTGGTAAACAAACAGACAGAATCAAGCAATACTTATAGTTGAATTGGTTTCAGGTGTACCACTCAAGCACTTGCAACACAAGTTTTGGCCATTTTAGGCAATTGTTCAGGTCAGGTCATGTCTACTGTCAGAAGTTAAAAGTTAAAACATGCAAGTGCAAAACTAGTGCATGACTCTGAAGTCGAGTGTGGAAGACTCAGTAGGGTGGCTTTGAGATTCAAGGTTGAGATTAATCATTTGGAAATACCAAAACACAAGTGTAAACTTATTGTTTTGATTGCCATGGAAAATTTCCCCTACGTGTTTTCTCTCGCAGAGGAATTTAAGCTTAAACTGACCACAGAAGGAATTGAACCCTCCTGTCAGATGAAACTAAAGTATAACATCAGAAAATGTCCAGAAATGTATTCGAGGGATTTGTGAAATCATCATGACATGTTGTAGACTTGTACAGTATATGGGCAGATTTCTCAAATGAGATTATCACCTTAGGCCTTGGGAAACTAAAAGTCAAATAAGTGACCTAACTACAAAAGGATTCTTCACTGTCATATTCTCACTATTAGATTAACTTAGCGAGTGATACTTGTAGTAAACTTTCTTTTAGTTCAAACTTTAGTGATTCTGTTCCAAAGTTGTTTTATTTGCAATCACGCAGACAAGATTAGATGTTTACAGAGCATATATTGATCTGGTCTAAGATACACACTCAGCATCTGAACCGGCACACAAAGTTGGTGCGGAGGAAAGAATAATATTTTATCTATGGTTTTAGGAAAACACCTCAGTTGTTTCAAAGCCTTTCTTAGTGATTTCGTTCCTCTGTGCTCCAGTGAGCCGGACATGTTCAAGATCCGTGATCCATTTAGCCTGCCTTTGCACACACCCTGACCTCAAAGCATGGGTAAACATTTTTACAACTGTAGTTTCTTGCAGGAAGTTCAGAAGTGTAATCGCTTCAGCAAGTGCGGCTCAGGCAACAGTCACACTTATTCTTGCATGGAAAGCTGACTTTAAACTTGTTTTGTAAATAATGGTGGGACTACGTGCTTTTTCACTTCTGTATTATTCCAACGTTTTTTTTCCACATGAGCAGGAGTGCAATATGGTTCTATATCAGCATATCTTTGAATACCATATGTATACACTCACCTAAATGATTATTAGGAACACCTTGTTCAGTCCTAGTCAAGACAATCTCCTGAACTCCAAACTGAATGTCAGAATGGGAAAGAAAGGTGATTTAAGCAGATTTTGAGCGTGGCATGGTTGTTGGTGCTGAGTATTTCACAATTTTCTCAGTTACTGGCTTTTCATGCACAACCATCTCTAGGGTTTACAAAGAATGGTGTGAAAAAGCTAAAACATCCAGTATGCGGCAGTCCTGTGGGTGAAAATGGGCGCAAGAACCCACCTGGTACCACTCATCTCCACTACAAATAGGAAAAAGAGGCTATAATTTGCAAGAGCTCACCAAAATTGGACATTTGAAGACTAGAAAAATGTTGCCTGGTCTGATGAGTCTCGATTTCTGTTGAGACATTCAGATGGTAGAGTCAGAATTTGGCGTAAACAGAATGAGAACATGGATCCATCATGCCTTGTTACCACTGTGCAGGCTGGTGGTGGTGGTGTAATGCTGTGGGGGATGTTTTTTTTGGCAAACTTTAGGCCCCTTAGTGCCAATTGGGCATTGTTTAAATGCCACGGCCTACCTGAGCATTGTTTCTGATCATGTCCATCCCTTTATGGCCAAATTATGCATTTCATCACCTCTTCTTTTGGTTCTAATGGATGTCGAGTTAAATTAGACATGAAATCAAATTCAGTTCACAGGTGACTCTTGACCTTAATTTGCATTATATTTCATTACATATCCAATATCTTATGGTTGTGATGGGTTCTGCTTTAAAATTTTAATATGGAAGCTACAAAAAGCTTAATAGTAAGAAAACAGTCCTTTTCTGGAATGCAAAAAATAATAGTGTAGAAAGTATATGCACTAACTTTTAAAAAATAATTTTGCCTTAGCTTTTCCTTCCTTTAATGATTAATGATAGTTTTTAATCTACACTCATGAAATCTGAACGTACCATTAACCAATTGCATGTGACTGGTTGATTATCCACATTTATTGAACAATACAGACTCAAAAGTGACCCTTCAGCAACACAACTGGTATAGTATTCGATGTTTTTATTCCATTGACCCATCTCAAATTGTGTGTAAATCCTCATGAACTCCTCACATACCCAGAGAAGATTTTCCAGTTGCTTCTCCCAGTAGAAATCACTTACAGCAACATTCAACTTGTTGACCTTTTGAAGCACGATGGATTTGAAAGGATTTTCTGTCATCTCGGCACAGGCCGGTAGATCAGTCTGCCCTGGGAGCGGAAGCGGTGGACATTCCTCCGGCCCAATCTTCAACGTATACACACATAATAACAGCTCTGCAGTGTGTGTCACTATTTGTTTACATCTGGAATATGAAGCAGGAAAAGAGTGTAGTCCAGAAAGGGTGGTTCCATGCGTACTATCCCATTACATCAGAGTCTGTTTCTTATAACGAACGACCCAAAGGGCAAGGACTCGGATAAGAGCGCATCCGCCTCCTGCCCGGGTCATTGGACGATGCCGCTTTCAAAAGTGATTGAGTGCTGTGTTGTTTTGTGCAATAGGGGAGCGCGGGCACAACCTAACGCGGGGTTAAATGTAACACAGACCGTTTACATAGTTCGTCAGGATCAAGCAGGTTGTCTTTCCGCTATTTTTCTCTTGCTGCCAGAAGACGGTATCTCCGCGAATTTGCGGAAAGTTTTGATTTTATTTCGTGAAGATACTGGACAAAGAGTGTTTTGACACCATGAAAGTATATATTGCCTTAATCACTGTCTTGTTGGCTCAAACATAGCACCGTTTTGAAAAATGTCAGCAATTCCTAGCGACTGTTATCTAGGCTTAAAATATGTAATACACAGCGGGGTTCGTTCTAACAGAGTGTTACAATTAAGCCGCCAAGTGTACAATGATAATCATATGAAAACGGAGCCACACAACTTTTCAGGTTTGAGTATTTATTTATACATTTAACTTTGTTAGACTTTCACAATGTTGGAATTTAAAATGTTTAAAATGTAGTGTGCTATGAATGATAACTTGTTTATTTATTAAAAATATGGCCTGTTATTAATGCAATAAACCCTTTACATTTTATTTAAAGCTCATTTGTATTATTATTACTGTTATTATTATTATTATTATTATTAATAATAATATTTGTACATGCAGCTGCCCCACACAAATCTAATTTAATTGCAATTGCAATATTTATAATTTTATTTATTATTATTTATTGCAAAACTATGCAGCCCTTTTCTATGTCTCTATCCATGATATTGATCCACAATAGAAGGATGATTGGATGAGGGATGGATGTATGGATATCTGTCTAGGATGCACAAACAATATCAAACTATACAAATAAAATAGTACTGAATTATATGTGTTACACACAAGTGTTACAACTAACCCCGTATATGGGGTAAGTTGTAACATTTGCACTTCTGTCACTTTCAGTGCAACTGTAAGAAAATGGTAGGTCCTAGAAAAAAACTTTAAGTGGTCATTTGTAGCAGAGATGTGTATGTTGCTTGTGTAAAAAAAGTATTAATCTAACCAAATTAGTTTTTAATTAATTGAGCCAAAACCAAAAAGCATTAGGTTATGCCCCGCTCTCCCCTACAATACTGTTAGTCTTGTTTTGTTTCATATTCCTGTAGTCCCGTCACACCATGCCTATTACTTACATATATTGCAATTAACCAAAATGACATTTCACTGTTGTGTGCTAAATGGATTTCCTTTAACAGGCCTTAAATTGAATTTAAAGACGCTGAATATGAAACCACTTGAACATCATTTTAAATTAATCATGACATTATTTGACTGTGGCACAACAATGAAATGTTTGACTACTTTGGCTTTGATTGCACAAAGCTTTTGTGGATGACTGTTAAAATGTATGACTCAATTACTCCACAAAACCTAGTGAGCTGTCTACACTGCTTTGCAAGGCAGCATCCGTGACTGATTTGTAATGGATTGAATGTTTTATTTAGACCTCAAATATTCAATTTATAAAAATATATTCTCACTTGCAACAACATGCAGATCTGATAGGAGGTCATCTGGTCAAGCCACTTTAAACTGTACGAGTTTGAAGCAATTAATATATGCGTACTGTACCAAATTTATTCAAACAAATGAACACGTGTTTATTACACCCCTGTGAGTGAGTCAGTCTGCTGACATTTGGCATTTTTCCCAAACATGTAGAAACAGATTAAGGCAAGGATTGGCTTTTTTAGTCATTTGACTGTCCTTTTTGTAATGTATTATACACTCGTGGGAACTGAGCTGTAACGTGGAACTGAAACACCATTGCTAAACTCTTTTTGAATACCCAGGATTTGCAAAAGCCACGACAAACCCAGAGTTGCTTTTTTCTGATGAACAAATAATGATCAAATGGCAGAGATGAGAAATTATGAAATCAGCACAGAGTTAATTGCGTCGTGTGTTTCAGGGTGTGAGAACAGAATGGCTGCTGGCTGTAACAGTGTGTTCTGTATAATGATCTGTGTCCTACTCTCCGAGATTAATGCTGGGAGGAGAGAATGCAATTAAAATCCCCTACTAATGAAACCTGTTCTTGCAGAATTCAACCGATTTTAATTGGCCTTGCTCATGTAGTGCTGATAAGAAATGTAGATTTTCCTCTCATAAAATATGTTGAAATGAAGGCTACACGTTGCCAAGTTGTTCAATGAGTTGATGGATGGATGGATGGATAAGCAGAGAGATAGCAATATATCCATGTTTATTGAAAAAAGAAGTCCCAGTGCTTACATTAGGCTTGTTTCTGAATGGGAAATGCCATGCACAGCACTGTACGTATTTGCTTTATTCTGTCTCAGAGGAATATTTTGCCTGCTGGCAATGCAACAATGGTTTAGCCAGCCTTAATTCAAATAAAGATGACTTTGCGGTTTGTAATGAAGAGAAATAGCTTTAGAATGGCTTTACCTGCCCCGGACCAAGGCAATGTGTGTTTGTCAGTGTTTTACGGTTGGGTTTTATTGCTGTATAATTTCCCTCTTAAACAGTGTAGTATTTTTTGTTGTTGTTGCTCTGAGCCGATTTTACATTCCCTTTTTCTAGCTAAGCCATTTACAGAAGAAACCTTTATTTTATTTTAGTCTTCTTTTGAATACCCCTCATAGCATGTTGACATGCGTTGCTTTAGTAAATGGCTTGCCGTTATCACAATTCACCGAATTACATTGTTGTGTGCATTTTGGATTATCTTTTAGATCCTTTTTAGGGCTGTGCAAAAGTTAATTGCGATTAATCGCATCCAAAATAAAAGTCTGTGCTTACATAATATATTTGTGTGTGCTGTATATAATTATTTTGTGTATATAAATACCTATGCATGCATGTATATATTTAAGAATTATTTGTGCTTAAATTATAAATATATATATATATATATATACATACATATACACTACCGTTCAAAAGTTTAAGATCGGTACGATTTTTTATGTTTTTAAAAGAAGTCTCTTCTGCTCACCAAGGCTGCAATTTTTTGATAAAAAATACACAAAAAACACAGTAATATTGTGAAATATTATGACAATTTAAAATGACTTTTTTATGTTAATATATATTAAAATGTAATTTAATTTAATTAAATTTTATTTTATTAAATTATTATAATTTAATATATATTTAAAAATGTAAAATGTAACTTTTGACCGGTAGTGTATATATGAAGAGTTCAGATGCAAAAGCCTCTAAATGCCATTTGAAATTTTCTTCTAAAATGACCATTTTTATCAAGCTTGTATATTTAAGTTCAAGAATTTCACTTAAATGGCAATGAAGGTTACCTATTAATTGTCATTTAAGTGAAATTACTGAACTTAAATATACAAGCTTGATAAAAATGGTCATTTTGAGAAGAAAATTTCAAATGGCATATATATTTTATATATGAATAACACCTTTTCTTAAATATATACATGCATGTGTGTGTATTTTATATATACAAAATTATTATATACAGCACACACAAATATATTATGTAAACACAGACTTTTATTTTGGATGCGATTAATCGCAATTAATTTTTGCACAGCCCTAATCCTTTTATTGAATTAAGGAAAAAAGATGCCATTGTGAAACCACTTATTTAAGAAGTTCATTTCAGCATGCCTTTATTTGAATCTCATAACATTGGAATAAAAGAGCTCAGTTACTTCCCTTCCCTTGTTTACATTTGAACAGAACAACTCCCGATTGGCTAATTGTCGATTGTGATGTCATAATCCACCGATTTCCATGTGATTTGGTAGGATTGGATGCATAAATGACCTCTCTGTGTTCAACCCGCATCTCCTCTAATCTCTGTTGATTCTGTCGGGAATGAATGAGAGCTCTATTGTTTCCGGCTGCTCCTGTCAGGGCAGAGCAACAGAAATCATCATTGTTTCTGCCACTTTCCTGTAGCTGTCGTCAGAGCTGGCTCTGGATTTCCATAATCCCACTTCTGAATTAATGAACGCCTAATCCATTTCTGCCCCGCACATGAGAGAGAAGGAGACCACTGTGTTTTTTTCTTAGCGTTCTTGATGTAGGAGAGCTGACAGGTCATTGGGAGTCTGAATATGATGTGTTTTGACCTGACTTATTCCTCTGGGAATCAGCCTTCCAGGCTTTCATTTCAATGCGTAGGATGTTTACAGAAACAAGAAACATGAATTCCCTGCGTTTAGTGCACAGGGTTTAGGGGACGTCCTGTGTCTTTCTGCTGCCGGCCTCTGTGTGCAGTTATATGGCTGTTGTCTGGGGCAACAGACACGACACTGAAATAGTGTTTGCACAGCATGATAAACCACGATCTTTCTCTCACACATACAGATGCATATGGTCATGTTGGCCTGCTTTTATGTAGCAGCCATAAATACATATGGCCTACACAATGAGCTGTTGCTAAGCTGTCTGGGCATGTGGATTTCTCAAAAGCTGTCAAAAATATTAGTCATTTTTTACTTGATTATCCCACAACCAACATTTCCAACATTGATAATAAAAAGGCATACTAGAATGATCTGTGAAGGATCATAAAACAGTTTTTTTTTATCAAATCAATACAGGCATTAGATGAGCATTAGAGATTTCTTTTAAACATAAAAAAGTAATGTTTCCACACTTTTGACCAGTACTGCATATCTTGCAAAAACTTAGTTGTTATTTTTTTTTGTTCTGCCTGTTGTGCACATGCAGTACTAAATCATTATTGCATAAATAAAGAAACACAAAAATACATAAATTACTTATTGTAAAGCTTGTGTTTGGGCTTTCAATCCATTTAAACTTTAAACTGACTGGCCTGTATTTATAGTGTATATATAGTGTGTGTATGTATATATATATATATATATATATATATATATATATATATGTGTATATATATATATTAATTGCGATTAATCACATCCAAAATAAAAGTTTGTGTTTACAAAATATATTTGTGTATGCTGTGTATAATTACTTTGTATATGTAAATACACACACATGCATGAATATATTTAAGAAAATGTGTTATTCATATATCAAATATTTCTTTTTATATTATATAGCTTATGTATTTATATAAATACAATATTTACATGCAAATTATTTCATATGCATATTTGCAATATTTATAGAATAAATGTATACAGCACACACACATGCACAGCCCTAATAAATATATATATATATATATATCTCATTATAGTAATTCGAATTTTGGGAGAACACTAAAAAAATTCTTAAATATATTTGCAAAAAAAAAAAAAGAAAATCATATTTCTAACTTTTGAATATTTTGAAAGGTGACCAAAACATTTTTGTGAAATTCACACAAATTATATCAGTGTTTTTGCATTAATGTGTATGTGTTTACAGCCTGCTTAAGTAAAGCTAGTTGCATCAGTACTTCGCTATATTCTAATAATCATGAAGTCTAAACCCGTTTAAAAGAGAGAGAATTCTGATCACACATGCAAATTACTTTCTTAGGATTATCCAGTAAAACATTCACAAAATCCCAGTACTTCAGTAATTCTTGCGGTCGCTCTCAGGGTTTAGTAGAGATGATGCGAATGTGAAATGCAATGAAATCATCCGAACACTTCGAGCATGTAATAAAACATGCAGACGAGCTGCTGAAGAATGCTATTACCTCATGTTTCGATTGACTGCGTGCATTAGCATGCGGGGTTGCTTCACTGAACACAGGCTAGATTTCACATCACGCTTTATCAACAAGATCAGATAAAGTTCTTGCAGGATCCGATGGAGGAAGTGTGTTTCCAGGATGAAGGAAACACAAACAAACGGCGACTGAAGATAAACCTTTCTCCGCTTTAAGAATTAAAAATCAGGCTGATCGAGGACCTAAAAGAGCAAACAACAAATGTTTCAGATTAAATCGCTGCAAAATTATTTCCGTTTTGGAATAACGGGGCATCAAAAGTTTGTTTTGTGATTGAAGTGATTGTACTTGCAATTTTTTTTTTTTGCACAAAAAAAAAAAAAAACCTAGAGACTGTATCGAAGGCGTACCGAAGTGGTTAAAAATAACATATTAGAGGACCATTATTACGTTCTGACATTTGTGTTGCTATGCTGTGAGTGAGCACGCCTGGGTCAGGACCCGTGTAGAGTAGGTTGTACAGGTCTGTTCCCAGGGGAAACGGTTTCCATGCCAACCAGCTGACCACGAGATTACCTCTGAATAATCATAGACCCCAGATCAGATCAGACGAGGCCATGGAGAGGTGTGAGCAAGCAGACAGAGATGATAAAGAGATGCAAACATGCACAAAGATGTAACATTGATGGTTGTGATGGGGCGTGTTTGTAGAGGCATGTGTGCACATGCATGCTCTGTCCTGAGCGTACACCCTTGAGGAACACCTTTTTGAGGTCATATGCCAAGGAAATATTTCAGAACTCCCACACTTAAAGGAATAGCTCATCTAAAAATGAAAATTGATATTATGTCAGTATTATGTATACACTTCCTGGCCTCCCCATCAAGTGGTGCCTCAATATTTGTATTGGCGATGCAAGAGTCCAGCTCTCTGTAAAGTCTCCTCCAGAACATCCCAAAAACTTTCAATCAATTTAAGATCTGGATTCATAAGTGAATATTTGTGCATATGATTCTTCATGCTCCTCCCGACCATTCTTTCACAGTTTGAGTCTTGACGAATCTTGACTTTGTCATCCTGGAATATGGCCATGATGTGTCATGGTTGTTTAAGAAATGAAATCATTTAGGGTTAGATAAACTGTTGCCAAAAAATTAAAATAAATAAAAATAACATGCTAGAAACATAATAATCATTGCAATAATGATCCAATCATACTTAAATCCAAGCAACAATTTATTTTAATTTTTTTTGCCGGGCAGTGTTGTGTTTGTTAATATTTGTAATCAGTTTTAGTTTAAATTTGGTATTTGTTTAAAATAAACATTTCTGTACAGCTTTTCAGCAAATAACAAGTAAAGATGATTTATTTTTCATAATTTTTGGTGAACTATTCCTTTAGTAGACATTGTTCTCAGTTCTGGTAGTTCATCTTTTGGCTATGGTGAGCTTCAAGGCTGCATTGTCTCGTGTTTTTGGCAGGTTGAATTCACTCCTCTGCTGTCTTGCTCTTCTCTGGCAGATAACACTCCCAGCTGCACCGGAAAAAAATATAAAGGAAAAGAAAAAAACATTCAAGCAGTTTGCCACAGCACCTTAGTAGTGTTTTTATGGTGTAACTGATTTAGATTTGTATAAATATTTATATGTATATTATTATATGTATATTAATTGCACATAGCTCAAATTTGTATTATATTAATGTGTTCCTTGAGGTTCACTTATAGTGAAAACCCCAAATATATATGTAGAAAAACAATTTTCAACCCTCATGCTGACCCGCTGTCTGTTTTTAAAGGGATACTCCACTTTTTTTTGGAAATAGGCTCCATTTTACCACTCCCCAGAGTTAAACAGTTGAGTTTTACCGTTTTCAAATCCATTCAACCGATTTTCTGATATTTAGAAGAATATCAGTAACCAGACAGTTTCTGCTCTCATTGACTTCCATAGTAGGAAAAAAATACTATGGAAGTCAATGAGCCCAGAAGCGGTTCTGTGTTACTGAATATTCTATATATATATATATATATATATATATATACTGTATATATATATATACTGTATATATATATATATATATATATATATATATATATATATATATATATGTATGTCTGTATATATATATATGTATATATATACGTGTATATATATATCATATATGTATATGTATATATGAGTCAGCTGAATACATTGAAAATGGTGAGACTCAACTGTTGCCAAGAATAGTAAGTGAGACTATTTCCAAAAAATATCTGTTAAGGCGCGCTCCTTTAAGGCTTGTCAGGGCCACTCTTACGCCCGTTTCACACATACTCCGTTTGCAGTGTGTATGTGGTGAGTGTTGGGGTGTGTATACGGTACAGGAGCAGCACACACTATTTTCACATATGCTGCGTTTGCAGTGCATAACTGATCCGCGGCTGTACCACAATCACATAGCCTACTCGCTGTTTTTATTTCAAATCCAGAAGTTATGCAGCAACTTTTATAAAAAAATAAAATAAAAGTTTTGTCAGCATTGCGATTCTCTTTGTACGCATATACAAACTTGAATGGACGTATGCACATTTAAAAACAATTTAAACTATTATATTCCATGGTATTACCAGGCTAATGTACTGTATCCAGTGTAGACAGCATCAGTGATTATAATGGGTTCTATATTTGCTTTTGACTTAAGCGACTTAATGCAAGTGGGTGGGGCCTATGATGCGATTATAAATGACAGTTCATCGATATCTTGCTCTGGAGGCAGTCATATGCAAATATATTTGCCCTTGTGACATCACTAATCCAACGATATCAAAACAAGCTGTTTGATTTAATAAATACTTTGTTGATACAAAGAAGCAGGACGTTTTAAGCTATAGGTTTAAAGATCTCTTATATGTCAAAAGAAGGCAAATTGGATTTCTTATGTCATGACCCCTTTAAATATTGAATTTATTTGGGGATGAACTATTGTTCTAAAACTTTGCATTTACAGTTACTCATTGTAGCATGTTTTTGTATTTGTGTGTTTCATAAATGGTCCAGAAACATCTGCGGCAACCATACAGGCTCTATCTCTTTGACATGTGATTATGTGTAAGGCATGGCTAGTATTATCTCTGAGAGCCATAGATGACTCGCTCTCATTTGAGTGATCCGAAATTTGGTGAAGGAAAATGACTCACGTTCTAATCATTGTTTGTTTTTCATCTTGATTAATTCGTTTCAGCTGCCTGAAAGTTGAATGCATGTGTCTGAGAGTTCAAATTAGAGAAGTTTTCTTAGTGCACATAATTTTATACTATCTTATATTTGACCACAAATGCTAGCTTGCTCACAGGAAGGGATGTCATAAGTCTCTTTTCCTTCCTTTTGAGAGCTCGGAGTATTCTGAATCAGCTTTAAACAATGACTCTGTATGAAAGATAATGATCTGAGAAAAGGTTTTCACTCCTCCTGTAAGGGTTGAAGGTGTTTTTGTGGTGTCGAGGACTGTTCTCTAGTCCGGCAATTTTAACCATTAGACCTTCTGTTCCAAAACCAATTGTCCACATGCTAGCTCACTAGATCCTCTAGTGACTGATTTGAAACACTACTTAAAATTTATCGTTGTTCAAATATTTTGAGCACAGCCCTGGTACTGACACTAAAACTCTGGAAAAAAATAAATTTTTCTCACACAGTAATTTTTATTTTGGGGGACTATCCACAATACATATCGTCACTATCCACGATACATATCGTCACCATCCACGATACATATCGTCACCATCCACAATACATCCATCGTCACTTTACACGATACATATCGTCACCATCCACGATATCATCCACGTCACTTTCCACGATACATATCGTCACCATCCACGATTCATCCACGTCACTTTACACGATACATATCGTCACCATCCACGATACATCCACGTCACTTTCCACGATACATGATACATATCGTCACCATCCACGATACATATCAGTCACCATCCACGATACATGTCGTCACCATCCACGATACATATCGTCACCATCCACGATACATATACGTCACCATTCCACGATACATATCGTCACCATCCACGATACATATCGTCACCATCCACGATACATCCATCGTCACCATCCACGATACATCCACGTCACTTTCCACGATACATGATACATATCGTCACCATCCACAATACATATCGTCACCATCCATCGACCATATTTGCAGCCATCCATCAATGCATGCATCGCACATCTACGACACATGAGCCGCGCCATCTACGATATCATATTACTAGATTGCCACGTCCACGACATGTGAGTCGCCATGCACCAGACGTGTCCGTGCGCCATTGCCGAGATCATGTCGTCGGCCATGCCGCGATCATGGTCACCATGCAGATCTCCTGGTCACCGTCTGCGATAATATCTATCGTCATCCATTATCACACGATACATGATACATATTGCATGGCCATGCCACAATACACGTCATTCACGCATTTACGACATCCACGATCACTTGCCGCGATCCACGTCGTTAGCCATCCACCAACATGCGCCGCCATGCACGGTGCAGTCGTCACCATGCTATGACGATTCACGCCATCTATGACACGCACGTCACTATCATGACACGGATTACGCCACGCCCATCAGTACGCACCGCTACACGCCCATCAGATCAGCCGCACGTCCATGAGACTACACTCACGTCCTATGACTTAATCTCACTATTATGACATATAGTCACTATCTACGATATATTTTACGTCACTTCACGAGACATATCGCCGCCATCTATGATAATATCATGTCGCCATCCATGATAGATAGACATATCGATTGCTATCTATGAGCATTAATCCGTCACCATTTATGAGACATACCGTCACTATCTATGAGACGTAATTCGCTCGTCTATGAGACATATCGCACGCCCATGATAACGACCGCACGCCATGAGCGCACCGTCACGTCCACTAACCGTCCCTTGCGATACATATAGTCACCATCACGACATCACGTCACTTGCCACAGCACGAATCGTCACCATTTATGATAGATCTCGACATTATTTCACGTACATATCGTCACCATCCACGAGATATATGTTCGTCCGTAGCAGATTCGTCGCAGATTCACTGCAGATTCGTATTATGAGTATCCCGTGATTCACGACACAGACGATTTATGTCATAGCCATTACACACATCCTTGCCATCTATGTAACACAGTCCTGTGCCATTCACGAATACATAGTCGCTATCTACGATACATACCTCATCACGAAGATACGACGTGATTCATGTACATACAGTACGCCATCCACTAGACCATATCGATCGCCATGCTACGTATGCACACTGATCACCATCTACGATAGATGTCACGTCACATTATCTACGATACATGATCGTCACCATCCATGATACATTCGCGTCACTTTCCACGAGTACATATCGTCACCATCCACGATACATATCACGTCACTTTCCACGATACATATCGTCACCATCCATGATACATCCACGATACATATCGTCACCATCCACGATACATATTCGTCACCATCCATGATACATCCACGTCACTTTCAATGATACATATTGTCACCATCCATGATACATTCACGTCACTTTCCACGATACATATCGTCACCATCCACAATACATATAGTCACCATTTACGATACATATCATCACTATCCACAATACATATCGTCACCATTCACGTCAGTATCCATGATACAAGATACATATCGTCACCATCCACAATACGTAATCGTCACTATATTGTCACTATCCACTATACATATTGTCACTATCCATGATACACTTTGTTGCATTTTTTTATTACGATATATTGTGCCACAAAATGTGCAGGCTGATAAAAACAGTTGTTAATTCACAAACCATGATAAGGAAGTGCACTTCAGAGTGAGATCTGTGGTGTCTGAACAGCAGCGTGGTGTCAGAAAAACAGTTCTTCATTATCTAACATGCTCTGCTATTTATTTTATTTTCCGCACAACTTAAAACAATAACGATGCTTAAAATGAAACTTGCTGGATGTTGTCTGAGAGTCGCAGCAGCTGTTAACTCGCATGTAAAATATGTGAAGCTTAGTACTAAATGAAGCATGCTGAACATTGCTAGTGGCACGCCGGCTTCTCTGTGTGTGTTTGTAATATAAAGCAGTCCCCAGGAGATCACGCAGCACTGACCCTAAATGCAGCAATTAAAGCATCGGTTTGCTTTTTAAGCATCTTAGTGGCCGTTGGAAGGCGTTTTGAGGTGCCTTTGTGTCTCAGATCTAAGACAGTATCTGAAAATCCATGAGAAAATGTCTCTGCCACCCATTATTCCCTGCTTTCTTTTTAGTCCATCAGTCCTGTTTTTCCTTTTCAAAGACTGACTCAGTTTCCTTTATGCTATTCATTCTATTCATCATTGTTTTCATCGCTGTCAAAACAGGATCAGATTGTGAAGTGGAGGCCTGCGGATCAGGTCTTGCTCAAAGAAATGCAATGATGAGAGAAATAAACTCTGTCCTGCTTATGATGGTGATATGCCAGTAATGGTAAGCATTTTTTGTGCTATAAAGAAACAGAAAGTGATTTATGGATAGAGAGAGACTGTATGTCACAGAATGCCTATGTTATATGAGTCCTCAGGATTTGCTCCAGTGTCTCAAACGATACTCTCATTACACAATGGTTGATACATTGACTAGTCATTCAACACAGCCAACTAGTTAATTAGCAGATACTTTATTGACTTTCCTAAAAAATAAATCTAAAAATATATATTATGTTTATTATTACTACATTTACTATAGTTTTGTTACTGTGATCATGGAGAACCTTGGAATATTAGCGAGGTATAATTTTCAAAGTCATAAATGAATACATTTAATAATTAATTCTAGTTATTTAAAACATTTCTGTGAATATACATTTTAAATTTAGTTTTATTTTTTTATTTTTGTTGTTTTTTATTATTTACTACATTTACTATAGTTTTGTTCCTGTGATCATGGAGAACCTAAAATATTAGGGAGTTATAATTTATTTAAGTCATACATTTAATAATTAATTTTAGTTATTTAAAACATTTCTGCAGTGATTATACAATTTTATTTTTTATTCTATTTTATTTTGTTATTTTTATTGTATTTTATTATTTACTACATTTACTATAGTTTTTTTTCCTGTGATCAGGGAGAACCTTGAAATATTAGGGAGGTATAATTTTTAAGTCATACATTTAATAATTCATTTTGGTTATTTATAACATTTCTGCAGTGAATATACAATTTTATTTTACTTTTATTCTAGTTTATTTTGTTATTTTTATTGTATTTTATTATTTACTACTATAGTTTGTTCCTGTGATCATGGAGAACCTTGGGATATTAGCAAGTTATAATTTTCAAAGTCATAAATTAATACATTTTATAATTTTAGTTATTTAAAACATTTCTGTTGTGAATATGCAATTTTATTTTACTTTTATTCTATTTTATTTTGTTATTTTTATTGTATTTTATCTATTCATTCTATTTATTCATTATATTCTGTCTGTCCATTCATCCATATTTTTATAATTCATAATTTTTTTTAGTCTTATCTTCTCCTTCAGAAAGAGTTTTTTGTATCTGTTTTTGCTCAGCCTGGTTTCCATTGCGACGACTTTTAGTTTCCTAGTAAATATCATTAATCAAAATAAAACCTGTCGCAGTATTTTTCTCACATCCACCACCCTCTCTTTATCTTTTTGCAGTGCTATCACGTGTCAAGGTACAAAAAATTCTGTTTTTTAGCTTCTGCACACCACATCAATGTGTAGTTTGTCATAATTGAAGAATATTAGAGATTTTCCTAATACAGTAAACATATTTCTGAATGAATTCATTGTGTTTTAATAGCTTAGACAATAAGTTGCAGAAGTGCAGTTTGCTACAGCAGTGGTTGGTTACTTACCACCATGCACATTTCCGTATGCATACTTTCAACACACTGGCTAAGCATTCACGTTTACTCGTTGCACAGTTGTGTATTGTATTTCTGGCCAGTGTTAAACTTGAGCATTGCAATTTTAGTACTAGAGACTGTGCAAAATAACCACATATCAACACCTATAACCATTGTGGCAGCAACATTTGCATGGGCAAGGACTTTTCTTTTCGTTGAACAAAAAAATCTAGTTTTTTAATCATTATTTCGCAGCAATATTCATGTGTCTCCATCTGTTTGACGGAGCGTTTCATGTCAGCAGAATTCCACTGCATCAGGTTTGTTCTCTAACAGCATCTATTATCTATTAACCCCTCTTCACTTGATAACATCTTCCACTTTAATGAAGTTCTGAAGAACCCCAGTCAGCAGTACTACTGTAGTGTGTGTGTGTGTTTTCGAGTGCTGATAAAGCCCTTCAGTTGGAGCGTGTTTGACATGACTGTACATGATTGACTGATAAAGGAAGAGAAACGAGAGGAGGATCAGAGTGTTGTGTGGAAGGAAAAGTGAAACCAGAGGTTTGTGTTGTTGGTGTTTTGTGTTTTCCTGTTGTGTGGTTCATGACTAATACAAAAGCATTAGACTTGTATCTCATGCACGCCAAAGTAGCATATGAAGAGTTCAGATGCAAAAGCCTCTAAATGCCATTTGAAATGTTCTTCTAAAATGACAATTTTTATCAAGCTTGTATATTTAAGTTCAGTAATTTCACTTAAATGACAATAATAGGTAATCTTCATTGCCATTTAAGTGAAATTACTGAACTTCAATATACAAGCTTGATAAAAATGATAATTTTAGAAGAAAATTTCAAATGGCACTTAGAGGCTTTTGCATCTGAACTCTTCATATGTTTATATTAACAGGTTACAGTATTCACGCTGTCTGTGAGAGTGCTGTACTGCGTTATAAAAACAGATTTGAAGCTATATAAAATAATGGAGTTAATATACTTTCTATTGAATGAATTCATCCAGATGATTGATTGTTGTTATCCATTTGATTTAGATTTTACATCTTCCATTGCAGTTTAAATGCATTAGTTTAAACACTCTTACCAGCTGCTTTCATTTACTCTCCAAACCAATTTTATTTACATTTGCTGTTTGACGAAGGTTCATTTTGGTCCCTGTATGTTTGTGAAAAGGAGTGCGAGTGCATTTTTGTTTGTGTGCTTCCTTCGCAAATGAATCACAGGTGACAGGTGTGTGTGTTCTCTCACAATTTGCCAAGGATATCTATTTTTAGCTTCAGCTAAAATATAAGACTGTGTTCGGCAGAAGGCAGGAGGCAGAGCGCAGGTGATTAATGAGACCCTGTGGTTTTACCTCCCTCACCTCAGTTACTCACACACACACACACACACGCACGCACTGCAGCAAAGTCTTGGCAAGTCTGTACTATTAAAGGGACAGTTCACTCATCCTTTACTCACTCTCATCATGTCATTCCAAACCTGCATGTATGATGATCATTCTGCCTTTCACACAACATTTAATTTTAATTTTAATTTTAATTTTAATTTTAATTTTAATTTTAATTTTAATTTTAATTTTAATTTTAATTTTAATTTTAATTTTAATTTTAAATTAATTAATTTTATTTAATTTTTATGTTATTTAATTTAATTTAATCTATTTTAATTTATAAAACTATTTAAGTTTAAGGTGCTTTTAGTCCTTTTTGAAGTTGGAAAACTGCATCTCATTTTAGGAAGAACATCCCAAGAAATGTTTTTGTTATTTTATTTTGTTAATTTTTTGTAATTTTATTTTATGGAAGGCTGACCAAATAAAATGGTGAGACTAATGTTAAAACTATATTCACTTTGCCGGAGGTTGTTTACAATCTCACAGAAAGTAAATTGGATCGGCTCATCATTACACCTGTGCTCTTCTCCTTCAGAAAGATTTTTCTTCTTTTCTGTTTTTGCTCTCGCCTGGTTTCCATTGCTGCATTCATCCTGACGACTTAGGTTCCTTGTAAATATCATTAATCAAAACAAAACCTGTCACAGTATTTCACAATATTCAACAGAAAAAAAAAGAAAGTCATATAGGTTTGGAATGACATGAGGGTGAGTTAAGGTTGACTGAATTTTTGGGTGAACCATTCCTTAAAGTAACACTATGTAGTTTTTCAGCCTTCGTGATATATTTCCAAGACCCTTGTGATGGTACATCAACTTAACACAGGTTAAATGATGTGTCTGCCATAGCCTGACAGTGTCTGTATCGCTTTTACTTGCACTATGTAACGTCAGGTTTCAGGTAGTAACCGGAGCACAAAAAGAACTACAAAATTCAACTGCTTTACGGCATCCGTCACTTCCCCCACCACTTCCTCAAATTGTCTGTGGCCGTTGTTGATTCCAAAGCCAGTGTGGTGAAGAGATGAGTCCCACTGAAGAGATGGCTCCCAGCTTAGGACCCCATTAGTATGCCTGATATAAATCTGTTCTTGCGATAACTTGTAGCTAGCGTAGCTGTTTTGGCATTATGTATAGCTTGAATGCTAAATTCCGCTGCTATGTGCAAGATAAGATAAAAAATAAAAGATAAAAGCAGTTTGTTGCCATCAAGTAATATATGTATTTGTATTGCGCTTTTCATAGTAGGTTGCATCAATAGCAGAGGAGAAAAGGCCACGAAATTTAAAAATGCTACTTTTATTGTGTCATGAAAAGAGTTTTTCAGTCGAAAACTTTAAACATATAAGTTAAAAGACATTAATGACTCAATATAACGTAGTTTAAACGTCTTCAATAATAAAGTCATTTTCTCTGATTTGTAACCAGGCACTAAAGCGATTACCCATAAAACTAGCTTTGAACCAATCGGATTGCTTGGGTCCTAAGTTGAGAACGGTGCTGGATAAACAGCGAGCATGCTTGCGACAGTAGAAAACGGTAAAGGCCTGTTGGAACAAATTCCGAAATTCGATTTCGAATATAATTTGAATATTAAAAAAATCAATACTATTCGAATGCTAAAGTTACTGTTCGAATATTGCTTTTTTATGTATATTTTTTACATTTTCTTTTTTACATTTTCTTTTATATGCAATCTTGCCTTTTAGCCTTTTAGAACGATATTTTATTTTATACGCATGTGAAAATAAGAAGCCTTTGTTTCGTCTGAAAAACAACGTTTTTGAATCGTAACACAAGTGTGCACGTTATCCACGGTGTATCATCATAACAACTCTAAAAAATGATAGACTAAATGTTTAACGACGTAAAAAGCGCATGTGATGCGAAAAACGCAAATATCTCAACGAATTCGGTGCGCATTCGAACTTGTTGGAACCGTCTAGTTGAACTGAAAAGAACGATATAAGTTTCAGAACTTGTGGTGGTGTTTTTGCAGAGAAATCAGCCGAAAATCAACGGAAGCTCATCAACCATATTCAGCACAAATAAAATGTGTATTAGATGTCCCTCTAGTGGACAGAACATATAACAACAACCACATGCTATAGTGGCATTGACGATCCATAAGCATGTATAATGTCGGAAATATTAATAATAGGATACATTTTAGCATTTAATATTCAAATAATTAAATAAAATAAAGAATGAAATTCGAATATTATTGTAGATGAAGATTGACAGCCCTAATACAGTAGGATAAATTATTTACGACAGCGCTAATTAGAGCCCGACTGATAAAGGATTTTGAAGGCCGATACCGAGGCAAATATTTGTTGGTTTTAAAATCCAATATTCCGATATATCGGCCGATATATATATTTTTATTTTCAGAAACGTGCAACAAAACATAAAAATATTTCCCTAATATAAGTTATTTATTTTATGAGTTTTAACTAAAATAATATGATAATGCATTTTAAAAAGAAACTTGTTTCTTTTATTGTCACACCAGAATAGACTGATGATAGTGGCATTAGCTAGCTTTGTGGTTAGCTAGTCTTATTATGAGCCATAATTTAGCAATGGATAACGTCATACTGCAAATTGTAAAATATAAATTTTCAATTTAACAGGCCAAAGGGAGATGATACGTCTCATTGCTATAACTGTCACGCACTATTAAAGAAATACTTCAGTCACATTGTCAAAAGTTAAAAGGATAGTCAGTCAACTACACTGTAACAACGTAACGTAACTATTAGCTAATTCCGCTTTACTCTCGGCTTATTTAACAGCAGCAAAACTGGAAATGATAGTCACAAATTTTGTCATGCTTATTTGAGTTAAGATTTGAGTTCTTTTAATTGTTATTCAACCAATGTGACCAACTCAATGAGTGTTGCCAACAGGGATGGTGCAGAGTGCCCTCTGGTGGACAAACTATACAACTCCAACACTCATGACATGGTTCAAGCGTGTTTCGTCTGTTTTTATTTTATTTTTGAAATATTCATTTATCGGCCATTATAACTGCCGATACCGATAGTTTGGAAAATGCCTAATATATCTGCCGATATCTGTGTCTTGGCTCAAGCGCTGAATGGACAATTCCGCTTCCAACCTGTAGGGTGACCAAAGAGGAAAAGTTCCTTGGTGTTGCTTTAAATCACAAAACATCCTGGTTTTCAGAACAGATGTGGGACGCTCTCTGAAAACGCAGCGATTGGACCACAACCAGAGTTCAAAACCCCCACGTGGGCCGGGCTAGCCCAGGTGCAGTGGACACAATGCAGGCCTTTCTTCCACTGGGGCTGTTTATGTGCAGCATGGCCAACCAGCATCTGAGAGGAAGAAAGCAGAGGAAGAGAGCGATGGCTGGTGAACGAGGGACAGGAAGTGAGCCTTGGAGGAAGTGGATTGGCAGTATTGACCAGCTATAGATGGATGTGTCTGAAAGCTTTTTAAATCATTGGTCTAACACAGAGACTTTTCTTCGATCGCAGCGATGTAGGGCCAAACACTTTTTGCCAGTGCCAGGTGAGAAGAAAGTAAACCGATATCGGCACTTGTATTTTGCATTATTTATTTATCTTCAAGGCTTTAGTATCCCAGCCATCTTCTCTCACAGAGATTCGGTGTTGCCGAAGATGGTTTCTCTGACACATAATATTCACTAATACCATCATCTGCCTCCCTGTGTCCTGCTGTCTTCCATCTATGATACATGATCAGAACACAGCCGGTATTATCAACACACACTGTGACCCAGAGATGTGCTTTCATAACCTGATATTCCACTGACAGGAAACAGATGCCCACTGATGGGATGCAAACACACACCAGGAAAAGAAAACAGTATTAGAGAGAGAGAGTGGGCGTTTAGCTTATCTTGATTTGTGGTTCAATGCATGGTTATTCTGCTTGGTTTGTGGTAATTTGGTAATCAGATATGCATGTTATTCAAAGTGGGAAATCAGGTTATTAATAATTGAAAGTTCCGCCCACATTTATGCCAGTTAAAATCAGGGCACTGAATCCAGGCCGTCATTCGCCACTTTGAGCTAGGAAGTTACACACGATTAGAAGCGTTATTTCGAGCGTTCCACAATGGGGAAGCTGATAAAGCACGTGTTGGTATCTTCCTGTCTGCACTGAAGACGGTTTGATTCACCACAGTGCCTCTTACTGTCCACGGACAGTCATGTTTCTACAAGCTAATATCTTGTAATGCACAAACTAGTGTTCTGGAGCATTTAAAAGCAAAAATGTTTTCCAAACTCTCTACATCTGTGGAGCACCTAAGGATTTGTTTTCATAGAATATTTACTGCTTTTTATGCATTATTTTATTTCCATTTCAAAAGCCAATTTAAAATAGCCACTACTCCCCATCTGCCTTTGTTTCACAGATAAACACATTTTCAGCAAAAAAAAAATATCTATTGGAAATTAGAAGCAGAAATAGCTTATTTGTGCTAAATTCCTCTGGACAAAAATGTGCATTTTGAGCTCTAAAGTGCTGATGAGGGACCACTATTCGAGGTCGAGGAACTTGAGTCATGCTGTAGGAAACGTTCTGAAATGTTTTTTGCTTTTTATCTGTAATGCAACATCCAATTTCAATTAAAGTCATCTAAATATTGATATTGCCATGCATATCATAATCATAGGATGTGTGAAGTGAAATGCATCTTATCATGACTGAAATTGGCCTTTATTGTTTTTCTAAAGTAGTTCACTTTTTTTTGATAATTAACTGCACCCCCATGTCATCAAAGCTGTCCACGCTCCTTCCTTTCTTCAGTCAAAAAGAAGTTAGGAAATTTTCTCATGAAAACATTCTAGCATTTCTTTCCATTCAATGGACGAACCAAACCGGTTCAAGGTCCAAAAGAGCACTTTCAGTGCAAACCTGTTCAAAGGGCTTTAAAAACCACTTTCAGTACGACTGAATAAGGGTTCTCCTCATAGCGGGATCCAACTCACTCATTTCTCGAGTAAATAAATAACAAGTGTTCAAAATGAACAAACTCCTTTTCTGAGTCTAATTCGTTCATTTCATCCCGCTGAATCAACTCAAATGACTCTCAAAAAAAGATTCGTCATTTTCGATGAATCGAGTTCTGACCAGGAGAGGGACTGCAATACAGAACAGAGTAAAGGGCGATTTCCGTGCATTTGTGCTTATAAAACGGAAACCTTCGTTATAAATCTTTTAAATGAGCGATCATTCTCACTGGATATAAGTCCATTATTCATGATCTGGAAGTTCGTCCCAAGCCCTTTGAACAGTTCTCCTGCAGTTTGCACTGAAAGTGCCTTTTTGACCTTGAACCATTTGGTTCCCTTTGCAATCCATTATATGGAGAAAATGCTGGAAATGTTTTCATCAAAAACTTTAATTTCTTTGCGAAGAAAGAAAGACATGGACATCTTGGATTACACGAGGGTGAGTAAACTATCAGCAAAGGTTTTTTAAAAGTAAAACTACTCCTTTAAGTTTTATTCAAACTTTCAAGTGAACTTCTTTCTTTATTAGTTGATTGAAGGTAAAATCTAAAAATAATTATTGCATTAACCACCCAAATAGTTGATTTAATAGTTCTAATAATCATTACATTAGTCGATTATTAAGAATAGCTAGTTGAGTTCTGCAAGGGTGGATAATATTGGATTTGATTTTGCACAGGCATGGTTAGTAGAGGATTTGATCATACTAGTCTCAACACGAGGCCGTTTTCAGCGGATCAACCAGGAATTGTTGAATTAAAAACATGATTAATTGGTCTTCAGCTCTTGTGAATGTGTGTGAGTCACATAAGGAGCGGCTATCGATAAATCCATCCCGAATCACTGTTAAACCCTAATGTGCGGGTCACGCACATGTGCACATTACATGACTAAACTTTGATTCAAAGAGGCTTTGTTGAGTATTTACAGGACCGGCTGCTGTAATCCTGGCAAATTGTAGCTGCTCTTTGCTCAGATATATTGCATGTTAATGGAGGTTTTAAATATAAACCCTCATCTCCAGTGCTAGAAGACTGTCTACTGGCAGAACAAACACTGCTAATTAGTGTGATTCTTGCCCAGACACACACACACACACACACGCACAGCTTTTAAAGACACACAGATTCCAGATATATGTAAGTGAAACTGCCTTGGTTCGTGTATTTTTTCTGACATACAGCGTTCGTTCAGGGATGTTTAGCTAAAGGAGACGGGACACACACATCAGTGCATCTCAGCAGTATTACACATTCATGAAATGGCAGCCCAAATGGCCTTTGCACATTTAATAGCTGTTCAAATCTTTCATTTCTGACTGTATAATGTATTAGTAGTGCTTGCTAAGGAAGCAATCACTATTGTTATTGCTCATAGTTTGCATTGGGGATTTGAACAAACCCCTGACCCATCAGCTGTGCTGCATAACTCGTGTGTGAGGTTGAATTGCGGTGTGCTTGTTATTGTTCAGAGCTTAGGATATTCACACTGCTCTTTTTTTCATGCAATTTTATTTTATTTAATTTTTAAAGCTTGTCGGCCACTCTTTTTTCACATCTCATTTCTCTGAAATTAAAGCAGAAATGCAATTTGCTGAAGTACTTGCATTTAATTTCACTTTGCAAAAAATGTGCAATTTAAGCTTTAAAGTTATTTTGATGAGGGACCACTTTCTAGGCCGATGAACTTTGCTTTGCGTGCATTTAATGCATTTTTGTGCCAGGTTTACTCTATAAAACAGATGTGAATGATTCTGGCTGCTGACAGACGATCAGGATGCTTGCGTTCAGCGCTCAGGTCGGTAGGACCTATTTTTCTGTGATATCCAGAGAAGGAAAGCTTGTTATCATGTAACTGAAGCTGCAGGACACTCGCTGTGGAGAGCATCAGATGTGTTCTGCTGGAAGAGAGCGGCTTTTATTCTGCTCATCAAGCGGTTCACGGGCAGGCCATCGCCCGTCTGAGATCTGATCCTTTCATCTGCTCTTTAAAGGTTACACAGACATTTTCTGCTCACCAGGGACAACAGAAACACACAGAGAGGCACAGAGACGTGCGATTATTGATGTTACGACTCGCACATTTCCATGGAGATTTTTTGAAAGCATTATTGTAATATTGCCTGTTTGAGTCATGATATGAAGAGAAAAGATGCTGATGCTGATTAATCGGCTACTACTCACCTGGTTAACACAGTTAATATTTGTTTTATGTTTTTTTGTGTGAAATTTGAGTATGTAAATGTGTAAAATTGTATATTTTTGTATTATATTAATATTAAACACAACAATATTAATATAATATTAAATGAATGCTTACTCAAATAAAAATAAAAATGGGCATAAAGAGAAGTTTAACTGTTCATTCAGTGTATGTATTAGGGCTGTCAAAGGATTAATCCCGATTAATCACATCCAAAATAAAAGTTTGTGTTTACATTAATATATGTGGGTGCACTTTGTATAATTATATATATATATATATATATATATATATATATATATATATATATATATATATATATATATATATATATATATATATATATATATATATATAGAAATACACACAGATGCATGTATATTTAAGAAAAAATATTATTTATATATAAAATATTTATATATAATATAAATTATATATAAATCTAGCCACAGTATACATAAAAATATTTCTTAAATATATATAAGCATGTATGTGTGTATATATATATATATATATATATATATATATATATGTGTATATATATATATGTGTATATATATATATATTTGTATATAGTGCACCCACGTATATTATTTAAACACAAACTTTTATTTTGGATGTGATTAATCGCGATTAATCGTTTGACAGCCTTTATGTATGTGTGTGTGTGTATATATATATATATATATATATATACACACATATATATATACATGTACTGATTCTTTAAGCATCACATGTTGATTATAATGATTTTACAGTGGTAATCTAGGTGGAAACCATGCTATCATTGTCATTTTTGGCAAATTGTGAAATATATGCATTATCCTATCATGGTAAACATTTTATTTTTTATTATAATTTATTTACTATTATCATGGTAAAGTTGGCATGGAATATGCTATTGTTTTGTGTTCTCTAGCTGAGTATATTGACCTTTTGAACTAAAAAAGATGTCTTTCTGATGGCGAGGATACGCTAATGTTTTTGATGAAAGATTACGAGATGTCTAGAATTGCCACTTTTGATTTAATGGCCAATTTAAAGGCACTTGCATTATAATGGGATGTGGCCACATCACCTACAATTCCATGCGTCTGAAGAAAAATCTGTGTAATATGGTAACCCCACGCATGCCGGTTGCTTATACTAGACGTTCACACGGCTTGGAAAGCTCAGCGTGAAAATTTTATATTTGGCTTTTCCCAGGTTGATAAATTGTACTTGGTCACGTCTCCTCCTCCTCCTCACCGTATCTATCAATTGTCTTTCCTTTTTTCACTCTTTATCCAAAACCTTCCTCCCACTCCATTCGATCTCTCCCTCTCATTTAAATTCCTGTATGGCATCCTCTGGAGGGGCAGCTGGGATTATGTGACACACGGACACTATCTCTGCGTTCAGGCTCCCGATGTGTGGCGATGCCGAAGCGGTTTTCATTTGAGAAACGCCTTCATGAATCTGATGGACTGACGGCTGCTGAATTTGAATCAAATCCAGGGCGGTGGCTTATGTTAGTGAAATATCTGGAGCTGTTAAATGTATTGAGTCCCATTGCAAACAGCAACAGTGAGCTCGATGTAAGCGAGGCGTGAAGTGGATTTCCTGTGTAATTTATGTATTTGAAATGGTTGTGTTTAACAGGACTTGTTCATTAGGTTAAAGGGATAGTTCACCTTGAAAATAAATTTTTGATATGTTTTATCTTACCTCAAGGGCATCCAAGATGTATGTGTCTTTGTTTCAGCAGATTTTCAATTTTGATATTTTTAGGCTAAAACGTCCTTGTCTGTCAGTCATATAATGAGACATGGCATCACCTCAAAGAGCATGCACAGAGAAGTCCAAATTAAACATGATTTAATGACTCGTAAATGTAAAGTACACATTGATGGCCTAAGACACTGAAAACGAGCGGTTTGTGTGAGAAAACAAACACTATTCTATATCGCTTTTACCTCTTGTAACTTGTGCCCTCGCCCTCAGATCACTTGCTGTGGCTGTGATTACAAGTAAAAACGATATAAATACTTGTTCAAACTGCTCGCTTTCGTGTACTTAGACCATCAATTTGTACTTACATTTACGAGTCATTAAATCATGTTTAATTTGAACTTCTCTGTGCATGCTCTTTGAGGTGGTGACCATAGACCTCCATTATATGACTGACAGACAAGAACGGTTTAACCTAAAAATATAAAAATTGGAAATACTGCAGAAACAAAGACACCTACATCTTGGATGCCCTTGAGGTAAGGTAAAAATAACAAACATTAATTTCAAAGTGAACTATCCCTTTAAGATGAAATGACATTAGCGGCATGTGGTATTAGTGATGCGATTGCTCAAACTTCAGCTGATTAGCTCGTCCTGCATTATCTGTGCTACAGACATGAATAATACTCAAATCCTAAGTATATTTGATGAGGAGAAGCTGCAGTTTAGGCCTGTTGGATGATATAATGGGTGAAAAGTAGACTTCTGTTTGAGATCATCTTTCTGTCTGTTGTTATTGAGATAAAGTTTGACATATCATGTCTGAAAACAGGGCAGCAAATGGGTTGAAAATTGTGTAGGTTTATTTTCGTCTGGCTCACAAAGTTAATGACTAAATGAAATGTGATTTACTTCACGATTGAACCATCATGTACAGTTCAGGTGTGTTTTCCCTGTGTGTCAAGACCAGGCCACATGTGGAGAATCAGATCTTAAGACCCTGTGTTCATTATCCTCGTTATTCTCACTGTGTCAAGATTATTATTACTGTACGTGGCTCTCTGGAATACAAGATTCTGATTGGTTCAGTTCGTGCAATTCTGCAGGCAAATATTTGTCTCTAAAACTGTGTAATTGGCCGTTGTGTTGTCCCTGGCAACCAATTTCCCATACAGCTTCTCATATCACTTTGTGGTCTCTTTCTTCAAACATAATATAATTATTCAGCCTGTTTACTGTCAGTGCTCTAATTGCGGGACACTTGATGCTTTTTCCATTGCCTTTTCTCCCTATATCACATAACACACAACTTGGTTAGACATATGGCTTTCATTTTCTTCTTTAGACTCAAATTATTTTGTAAAACATATATTTTGCATAAAACACACAAATATGAACAGTTCAGCTTGTTTACTTTACAGTAAACTAACTTTTTTTACACTTTCTGATGTTGCTGTATCTTATGCACATTTATTTATTTTAACATGTGGCCATATTATATATTTATTTATTTTAATATTTAGCCATATAGAGTGCAGTAGAAGTTTTTTTTTTTTAAATTTTAAAAATATTTGATATTAAAATATTTGTTAAAGAGTTATAAGCCATGAACCAAGTCAAGTCAACGAGGTGAATCATGACATTAGACACTTTGATTTGAAGACAAAAAATTTTTAACGTCTAATATATATATAAATATATATAAATATATATATATATATATATATATATATATATATATATATATATATATATATATATATATATATATATAGTGGGCTGTCAAATGATTAATCGTGATTAATCACATCCAAAATAAAAGTTTTTGTTTATATAATAAATGTGGGTGTACTGTGTATAATTATTTTGTATATATATAAATACACACACATGTATGTATATTTAAGAAAAAAAATATTATTTATATACAAAATATTTTTATTTATATATAATATAAATTATATATAAATATATATATACAGTATATACATGAACATATTTCTTAAACATATAGAAGCATGTGTGTGTATTTATATATATTAAATTATTATACACAGTACACCCACATTTATTATATAAACAAAAACTTTTATTTTGGATGCGATTAATCACGATTAATCATTTGACAGCCCTAATATATATCTATCTATCTATATATATATCTATACATATATATATATATATATATATATATATATATATATATATACACACACACACACACACACAAATATTTAAGTATTTTGAGACAGGGAGATGGACTTGATTTGTGCTTCATGGGAGTGGGTGGAGCTAAAAAACTATTTTGCTTGTTGCTTTTCGCCCTCTCTGATTGGTGTAAATTTACTCTACAGCATCATGGGTAATGTAAGTTTTTCATCAGGAATTCCACTGTTAAACATTATTGTTATTTATATTTCACATACAATTATTTAAAAATAAGCTGAAATAATGCGTGCTGACAACTTAAGTAGAAGCAAATATCTGGATTAACAACCTCATAGCTCACAGTTTGTCTCTCTTTAAAGGTTTGTAAGTTATTGTTGAAATCAATTTCCTAATGGAAAAACATTGAGTTTTTACCTCCGGAACCCTGACTATTGCGCTCTACAACAAGGCCTGACCCTGTCAGGGTTTATTTAGCAATAATGACTGGCTTACATAATTACCTGAACAAACATCTGACCTGTGTCTGTCTCTCTTGTTCTCCCTCCAGGAATCATTGTGCTGCTGCGTTGAGCTCCGGGAGTCTGCTGCACCTGTTCACTCTGTGGATCTGTGGAATGGATGGATTGATAGATAGATAGATAGATAGATATAGATAGCTCAGAGAGAGAGAGAGAGAGAGAGAGACAGAGAGAATATGAGGCAAAGTTTTAAGTCTGAAGGAGCGATGTGACGTTGGATTCCTACAGCTCGGCGGCTACAATGGACCTCCAAATCAAACACTGAAACCTCACTGCTCAAGGTAAGGACAAAACCTTTCCTCTGTAAATACAGGCTGAAAAAAGTCAGTAATGTTTTTTTGTTGCTGCTGTTGCTCTGAAGTCCACCGTTTATCAAGGTGTCTTGTGCCAGTCATTTAAGAAGACCAAGAAAAATCCCATGATATTATAAGAGTAGTTCACTTTAAAACAAATATTTGTTGATAATCTACTCACCCATGTCATCCAAATGTCCACGTCTTTCTTTCTTCAGTTGAAAAGAAATGTAAGGTTTTTGATGAAAACATTCCAGGATTTTTCTCCATATAATGGACTTCAATGGGGTCCAAAAGGTTCAAGGTCCAAATGAGTTTCAGTGCCGCTTCAAAGAGCTTTAAACGACACATTGAAGATGAATAAGGGTCTTATCAAGCGAAACGATTGGACATTTCAAAAATAAATAAGAAAGTTTAAGTTTTGTAAGCTCAAATGCTTCCTTTGCTCTGTTCTGTGATGCACGTTCGTGACTCCCCTGTTCAAACTCGTTCATCAAAATGAACGAATTTTTTTTGAGTCATTTGGTTCATTTCGAAAAAAAATTTGTTTATATTTGAAATGAGCGATCGTTTCGCTAGATATTGTCTGATGTTGTTTAAAGCCCTTTGAAGCTGCACTGAAACTCTCATTTGGACCTTGAACCTTTTGGACCCCATTGAAGTCCATTATATGGAGAAAAATCCCTGGATGTTTTTATCAAAAACCTTCATTTCTTTTCCAACTGAAGAAAGAAAGACATGGACATCTTGGATGACATGGGGGTGAGTAAATTATCAGCAAAAGTTTTCTTTTAAAGTGAACTACTCCTTTAAGGGAACATCCTGCATTTTATTCAGAAGTAAAATGTTTTGTTTAATGTTTACCACAAAACATCAATGAGCTTAAATATACTCGCCTCCATCTTTCTATGTTCACGCAAACACACCAATGTTTTTAAGATCCAGTTTCATTCAAATAAGTCAAGCGTAGAAAGTGTGGCCTGCGGGGTTCATTTTCATTTGGTCTTTTCACACGTGAAAGCTGCATGTTCGGCACACTCTCTGATCCTCTCAGTCTGCAGGAATATTCAAAGGATTTTTCTTGTTCATTTTGTTTTCTCATTGTTCCTGTTATTGCTGCTCCACTGGCACAGCGTTTCTCATTATCAGATCTGTTACCAAACGCTCCACAGAGGCCTGAAAACATGGACATATTCCAGCGGGTTGTGTGCAAACGCGTCTGTGGATAGACCGTGCGCGTGTGTGTGTATGTGAGTCTGTGCATGTGTGTACTAGTGTTCAGGACTTGTTTAAAGGAATGTGTGTAAGTGTATGTATCTTATCCAAAGGCTAAGAAGTGTTTTAGACTCGAGCAGGAAACCTGGCTGCACAGGAAAGGAAATAACTTATCAGGCGGCAGATGGAGGACAGCATGTGCTACACACACACACACACACACACACATACATACGTATGAGTGTCATATGCTGCAAATAAGGCTGTTTTTTTAACCAAAAATTCATTATTATTTTTTAAAATATTATTACAATTTAAAATAAGTGTTTTCGATTTGAATATATTTTAAAATGTAATTTAATCCTGTGATCAAAGCTGAATTTTCAGCATCATTACTCCAGTCTTCAGTGTCACATGATCCTCCAGAAATTATTATAATTTCCTGATTTGCTGCTCAAGAAAATAATATTATTAATATTATCAATGATGTAAGCAGTGCTTCATATTTTTGTAAAAACGCTTCTGGATTATTTGATAAGTAGAAATATCAAAAAATCTGAATTTATTTGAAATCTACTTTTTTTGTAACATTATAAATGTACTTGTCATTTGTGGACAGTTTAAAGCTGAACAAAAAGTATTAGTTTCTTACAAAAAAAACCTGAACATTTTATGCATATTTGTGTATAATGTCTTTCTGAAATAGTCTAAATAACTAAATTTCTGAAATAGTTAAAATGGTTTTAATAATTAATAAATATATATATATATATATATATGTATATATATATATATATATATATATATATATATATATACATACACTACGGTCAAAAGTTTAAGATTCGGTAAGATTTTTTATGTTTTTAAAAGAAGTTCTTCTGCTCACCAAGGCTGCAATTTTTTGATAAAAAATACACAAAAAACACAGTAATATTGTGAAATATTATGACAATTTAAAATGACTTTTTTATGTTAATATATATTAAAATGTAATTTATTCCTCTGAAAAAAAGCTGCATTTTCAGCATCATTACTCCAGTCTTCAGTGTCACATGATCCTTCACAAATCACTCTAATATGATCATTTTATGCTCCAAAAACATGTATGATTATTATCCATGTTGAAAACAGTTTTTTACATTTTTATTTCAGGATTCTTTGATGAATAGTAAGATTTTATCAAAGTATAGTTTAGTTTTTAATCTTTTCATTACAACAAACAGTTTAACCCGATTCAGCTGTTCGTTATGTTTGCTGCAGACGATTAAATGACAGTACATTGGCCAAATAAAAGCACATTAAAATCATTGCGATTAATTACAGTATTGGTTGATTTTATATTGTCAGCAAAATCACTGCGAATCACGCGCACATTCATGAGCTCGATACTAACACGTAAACACTGACAAATGCTCATCAGAAACCCTGTTTATGTGTCCCGCTCTGTCAAGCGGAAGTGTCTGAAGAGCCGTTCGGATCTCAGACTGGATGTTGTCCTTCTGATTGTTATTATTCATCACACTGTGATATTTACAGGAGCTTTGCTGCTCTCTCTCTCACAGCAGAACATCCACGTCGTTCCAAACATGAATGAATTTCTTTCCTCTGTAGAAAGTGAAAGGAAGAGAGTATCCTGGCTGAATGGGGACCAAACATGACTAAAAAACACCATAAAAGTACTCCGTATGACCGGTGTGCTGTCTTCCAAAAATATGAAGTCATATGCTTAAAGTGAAGAATGAGCACAAATTTAAAGGAGTAGTTCACTTTTTAAAAAACCCATGTCATCAAACCCATGATGAAATGATTGAATGTCGTTGCTCATTCAATGCTATCGTGTGACTTTGAAAGGCTTGGAATAAGAGCATGGACTACATTTGTAATAGGCTACTTTATAGTGCCTTTTATATTTTTGGAGCTTCAATGTCTATAATTCTAAACATTCTGTGAATAAGACAATTTGGAATGTGTATGAATCGTTCTATTAACTCGATGACTCCAGCGTTTCCGCTTCTTTAATGGTTAAACACAAGAGACGTCTCTCCTCCTCTGTCTGCTCGATCTCTCATCTCTCTCTTTACGATCGTTTGAGTCGTTTCATTTCCTGCGCTGTCTCGGCTCAGGACCAATCAGAAGCTGGGATTGCCCTTCCCGTGCATTTCCTGCATGGATTTCATGTCTCATTAATAAAATGCCAGCACACACACACACACACAAACATGTGCACACACACTCCGATTCATCAGAGCGTGTTATAATGTCACGGCTCCCCTTGGTTTACAACTCTAGTATCCTCAGCTGAGACTGGCATTCTTCTAATCCAATCAGTCATGGGTGGGCGGGGCTTATGGTGAGAGCTGGACTGTGATTGGCTGTTTTATTTCACTGCAATATCTGTCCTGTCAAATGTGGCGTTAAAGGTGAAGTGTGCAGTTGTATGTTAGATTAACATAACCATGTGGTATTTCAGATCTAGTTATTCAATTTCATTTGGTGATATTAGTGGTGCAGAAATAAAAACAGCATTTATTTAATTAGGATCTTTTCTAACATTATAAATGTCTTTCCTGTAACTTTTCCTTGATGAATAGAAGTATTTTTATTCCTATTTATTTCCCCAAAAATAAAATACATATTCTTATTGACCCCAAACTTTTTAAAGGGTAGTGTTTAATGTAACAAAAGCTTTCCATTTCAGATAAAAGCTGTTTCTTTGAACTTTCTATTCATCAAAGAATCCTGAAATAAAAATGTAAAAAACTGTTTTCAACATGGATAATAATCATACATGTTTTTGGAGCATAAAATCATCATATTAGAGTGATTTGTGAAGGATCATGTGACACTGAAGACTGGAGTAATGATGCTGAAAATTCTGCTTTTTTTCAGAGGAATAAATTACATTTTAATATATATTAACATAAAAAGTCATTTTAAATTGTCATAATATTTCTACAATATTACTGTGTTTTTTGTGTATTTTTTATAAAAAATTGCAGCCTTGGTGAGCAGAAGAGACTTCTTTTAAAAACATAAAAAATCTTACGACCCTAAACTTTTGACTAGTAGTGTATATATATATTAATTTTTGGGATTGCCTTTAATTAATTTTTGTGTTATGGGCTTTTGAAATAGTTCTATTCAGCTTTAATTTTCGATTCATTTTAGTTTTAGTCGATTAGCTCATTTTTAGGTTACAATTTGTCATCTACTGTTTATACTTTATTTCAGCTTGATTTCAATAAATGACAATTATTTTTAATAGCTTTAATTTTAGTTTGGCGTTACCAAACAGTGTTGCATTACCATACAATCAAGTCCCGGCCTACGTTTGTTATTCTCGTTCAATATCTTGTTTCATTCAGAAATGCATCAGCAGAATGGGTCATGTTGACTTTAAACTAGGGCTGTGCAAAAATTAATTGTGATTAATCGCATCCAAAATAAAAGTCTGTGTTTACATAATATATTTGTGTGTGCTGTATATAATTATTTTGTATATATAAATACACACACACATGCATGTATATATTTAAGAAAATGTGTTATTTATATATAAAATATTTATATTTATATAATATAGATTATGTATATATATATATATATATATATATATATATATATATATATATATACAGAATTTAAGCGCAAATAATTCTTTAAATATATACATGCATGCATAGGTATTTATATATGCAAAATAATTATATACAGCACACACAAATATATTATGTAAGCACAGACTTTTATTTTGGATGTGATTAATCGCAATTAACTTTTGCACAGCCCTACTTTAAACTCAAAGAATATTGTGATTCAGTCTCAGATTTTGTCCGGTTGTGGGTGTTTGGAAGGTATGAGTCTATCTTTACCAAATACTCTTTCTTTACTCTGATGTGTCACAGTGTTGGCAGTGGCCACACCCCCTCTGTATGATGCCACCCCTCATGTGACCCGGCCTAGAGAGAGAGCGAGAGAGAGACACTCGGCCTTAAGGGGCTCAGATCAGTGGCCTCTTGTTGTGAGAGTGTGTTTGTGTGGGGATTGTTTGTGTGTGTGTGTGTGATCAGGACAATGGCGCTCAGTGTAAATCCAGTGCGCCCAGATTTTTTATAGTTCTTTCTCACAAGCCAATCCAGCGAAAAACAGCCTTATGCAACCTTAATCAACAACATGGCACTGGCAGTCTGCTCCCACACACGGCACGGCACACTGAAGTCTGTCAGATTGAGAGCTGGGCATCTGGAAACAGTCTCTGAGGAATTCTGCGGGGTGAGAATGAGTCTGACTGAACCTGCTGAGTTACGGCAAAATAAAAGCTTGAGCATGCTCCGAAAAGCTGGTTGTGATATGACACGAAATAAACTGTTTATTTTAATAATGAAAGGCCATAAAGCATCATCAAATAAAATGAAAGTAGTTCATGTGACTTGTGCTCTATGTTCCAAGTCTTCTGATGCAATACGACAGGCTTGTGATATCACTGAAACACTGGGCTCATGAATAATTAATTAGCTTGCACACTGTCTGTATAGTCACGTTAGCTTATTAATATTCATGAGACAAATTTCAGCTTTAGTAGCATTTGCAAATGTATTCTCTGTGTAAATGTGCATTGTTTTAAATAGTTTAGACTTTAAGCGTATCAAGGCAGTTTTATGTTTGCTCAAAATTGTGCACTCTAAAAAATGCTGGATTATTTAAACCCAAATTTGGGTCAAAAATGGACAAACCCAAATGCTGGGTTAAAAATGCAATTAAAAAATGTTGTTAATAATTAAAATTTTCAATGACATTTTTAACCCAACATTTGGTTTTGTCCATATTTACCCAAATTTGGGTTTAAACAAACCCAGCATTGTTTAGAGTGTGTATATAACATTTCATTAACATCCAGGATGTCAAAACTGAAACTTCAACAATTCAACAACAAGAGAAGATTAGAAATAAAATGTACAAAGTCATGCAAATCAATTCTCAACTTAATGAATTTCCCAGATTAATAAATAATTATGCACTCTAAAAATGCTGGGTTGTTTTAACCCAACTTTGGGTCAAATATGGATAAACCCAGCCACTGGGTTACAATTTTTTTTAATTACATTTTTAACCCCATGTTTGAGTTTGTCCATATTTGATCCAAAGTTGGGTAAAAACCCAAATATATATACATATATATATATATATATATATATATATATATATATATATATATATATATATATATATATATATATATATATATATATATATATATATGTGTATATATATATATATATATATATATATGTATATATGTATGTATATATATCGTTATTATTATACATATATATTTTTTGAGACATGGACATGTAATGTTACAGTATGTTACAGTTTTCTCACCTGTAGGTTCCTGAGCAATTTTTATTCCAGCCAAATATCTCTTAATAACGTCAAGTTACATCAGTGCAGATTTTACAGATTTTGCATCACTCAACTAAAGTATAAACCCTAGAATGAATCTGCTAATGTTGATCTGTTCAGTATTAATTTGTGTTTGGGGATCTGGCCTTGTGTTTCATGTGAATTCACTGGTTACCATGGCTGTGAAGATCAGCTGTTGAACTGTAGAAGGTAAAAGCTCAGCTGGCACGGCCTGCGACACACATCTGTCGGCACACACTCACGCTTCAAAGACAAGTTTGCCAGATGCACATAAAACTGTGTGTCTGTTTGAAATTTATGTGTGGTCATGGAACAGTTAAATATTGTTCCTTTTTTTATTGGCCTGGCCAGGTGTTGGTCTCTTTCAGTAAACGGTGGGGTGTTTTACTGGAAAATATTTAATAATAGAGGACAGGAAATATATATATATATATAATTTAAATATAATATATATATATAATATATTTATAAATGATTCATTTAATACATACTGCAATATTCAATAAAAAAAACAAGAATAGTCCATTTTGATTTCTTAGTATAATTTTTATTTCAGTTTTATTTTTAGAAATGTCAGTACTTTAGCTTAACTTATTTTTATTTGTATATTTTCTTGTAAGTTTCTAATAATCAGATTTCACATTTAGTTCAGCATCATTTCAATTTACAAAAATGCATTTTAATATATGCATCCATACAAAGCAAATTTACCTATGTAAATGAAATAAATATAACTTATCTTTTTCCATATGTTCTAAAATTGCTGAGCTTAAAGGAACTGGTCAGTATTGTCAGCATTTTCAGTTTTTGACTAAATAAATACTATAAAGTGATAGAGAGACAATGTTTGTTAAAAACATGCCTTTAGCACCATGAGCTCTGCCTCTTTTGGTCGACCCTTTGGCTTCAGCGGGTTGATTTATTTCAAGATTTGGCAACAGGGTGTAGTTGTATGACAAATGCAATATGCTTGTTTAAATCCACGTTAATGCATAACCAGCATTAGTTTCTCATTCAATCTGCGGATAGCTGTAGCAGAATTGATTTGCTTGTCAGTGTGTGTTTCTCCAGGGAATATTTCAGCAAGCACTAGAGTAAAATGTTTCTGGACTAAAAATACACGTTTTAAACCAGCAGAAATGAATTTTGTGGTCAATATGTTTGACGTAGAGTCACATTATGATCAAATATACCTGTCCTAAAAATATGAGTTTTGATGTTGTCTAGGTTCTCTATATCGATGCATTTGTTTTTGTGACCCTATGTGTGTGTTTCTCATGCAGAGCCCAAGGCCGCAATCTTCGTTTCTCAAACCACATCGGTTGTCACGTTTCCATGGCAACCCTCAGTAAGATGATGCGACTGCTGGCATCATCTCTGTATATCTGATGTGACCTCTTTAATGCAAGGTGTCTTTGTGCCGAAGGCAAACACGCCGTTATTGGAAGTTGGGTGGAGGGTTAACTCGACAGTTGAGACTCGCTTTAATGATGCTGTTGTTTGGTGGTCGCTGTGGGTTTGTGTGTTGGGTCTCTTTCTCTTAAATGGGTCAGTGTGTAAAAACCCACATGGCAGATGGACCGTCCCGAGAAAGATATAAAGAGCATAAAGACCTCCTCTTATAAGACAGGATATTAATGAAAACCGAAAGAACTTAAATGCGATCTAAAAGGATTATTAAACGATAGAATGAGAAAATGAAAAGGCCTTTGCTTTGTGTTGGTTGAACTCGTTTTAGGGTTGACTTGGCTTTGAGGTTTCTCTGAATTAGACCAAATGTGCCTGGCTTAGTTTCCTACAGACCCGATCGACTGATTACACAGAGACAGTATGACAAGCAGAAGAACAATGCTTTAGTAGGTGCAGCAAAGAGTCAAAATCAGTTTAACAGAAAATTTGGTAAAGAAAAATAAAAAAATAAAAAAATAAATAAAAAATAAATATATATATGTATATATATATATATATATATATATATATATATACTCTCACTACAAAAAAAAAACTCTTTGAATGAACATTAAAAAAAAACATGGAAAAGATTTCCACATGATTAACTTGCTTTATTTCAGCATTATGCAAATCTGTTATTCCAATGTACTTGCATTGGGTCAACTTAATTTATTTAGGTTGATTAAACTTATTTACTTGTAGCACAGCTTAATTTAATAGTGTCAGCCCAACTATTTTGTTTATGTTTGTAATGTTTTATACCAACTCATATAATTAAGGTATTCTAATTCTAATTTCCAATCATCCAATGCAATATATTTTTAATTTAGTGTCACACTAATCAAATTTTAGACTATAGCCAACTATATACTACCAGTAGCATTTTTTAGCATCTTAAATGATCAAATGTACATGCTTCATCAGCCAAGGCATTTGCTGCAAGTATTGTGAATAAAATAACACTTAATTTCAATAGGCTATTTATATTTCAGCATATGCAAAGCATGCTGGGAATGAACAAGTCCAGTTTCAGTTAATGCAACACAAATCATTCATGTTATCCAAGACAAACGGATTAAGTAAACTTAAATTTGACATATATTTAAGCAGAATGAACACAATTAAATTAATTTTGGACAAAACGTAGCAATTGTGTTGCTTAATCTCATTTTAACTTAGCAATTTGAAAATATATATTTTTTCTGTGCATGTTCCGTCTTATTCTGCTTTCTTAAAGTGATATGTTCTTTAACACTTGTCGAATTTTAATGCAAACGAGCTCTTCACGTGGCGGCGTCGCTAAGTGAGATGAAATGAGAACGTCAGAGTGTTAAAATCACACTGTCATTCTGTGAAGATCATAGTCAAATAACATTTTACATATAGAGCAGAATGATATGAGGGGAGAAAAGTGCAAAAATCATCTTTAACAGCAGCAAGGGGCATTCAAACGAGACTTTCTGTCAGACCTGCCAGGAACTCAGAGACTGAAGAAAAAAAAAAAAAAAAACATAACAGGGCTTTACGGATGGGCATTTATTTTCAGGGAAACACACGGCTAAAGTAGATCCAACCAGACTGAGGTAATTCACACACTAAA